>JBBPUO010000033.1:33270-73753 GCA_038094755.1 Caloboletus firmus | reverse complement strand
GAAACATACCCACTGGTCCTGCTTGTAGCATGAGCTCCCATATTATACCGTCCGTGACTCGTTCGTCGAGGTTTCCCTGGTGGTGGCGCCCGTTAGTGACTCGGAATGTACGCCTTTGGATAAAATACATACCAAGTACACTGTCGCCTCCTGATTTCTATCGTCTTGTGGTCGGGACATGGCTGTTGGTAGTTCTAAGATGTCAGTAAGATGCAGTCTCAATCATTCTCTCGTGACTTCATGAGCACGTGATACATCACGCACGCGCGAACAACTGTTCAAAGAACATGATTACACGATGGAGTTTCCGTACGCTAGCGTCGAACAAGTACAACCCGAAACTCGCGGTACGGCATGTGCATGTGTGTTGATGTAAGTTCAAGGCGGTTCTATGCTCCCCGACCGATCAATGAACTGCACTACGGACCGAAAGACGGGGGATAAGTTCTTGAAAGGATACGCATGCCCACCCTATCTACACATAAAAGAAACCTTCCAGGCCGCACCTCGTTTTGATATGGTCTCAAGGATCTCCTCCCAGGTGAAGTCTTCAAGAAGTTTTCCCGACGTAGATTGGACGTAGACGGCCGACCAATCTTCCAGATCCGCGTAGAAACATTGACCAAGCGCGACGACGTCCGTGAGGCTCGGGTAACCCTCTGAATAACGTCAAAAGTCTTCTCCTATCAGAAGGCCGATGGAGACGGGTTTGATCTTCGTCGAGTCGGCAGGAAGTCACGACAACCCCAAGAGTATCGATGCTTGAATGACCTAATGATATGCGCGGTCATGGTACCTTTGACTTGGGCAAGTAAACGCAGTACCAAAGAGCGAATCAGAAATGATGTTTGCCTTCTGAACTCTCCTGATTCGACTCGTGTATGGTGGGCTTCCAATCGGGGGTGGTGCAAACCTAATGCACATAGCTGTTCGACGCGTTTGCAGACTGTCCGCCAAGGGCATTCAGGAATAGCCTGGTGCCCACTCAGGTAAAGAAAGGACGATTCTCTTCCTCCAAGTACTCCTTTAGTTGGGCACTCTCTTTGCTTCCTTGGTCTATCTTGTCTGGCGGGAGAGTGGACTGTGCCCAAGTCTTTAGATTTTTGGACGCTAGACTGCAGAAGGTCTCGACGTAGTTTTGTCTTGCAACGCCTGGCATGATGAGGAAATGTCTCACCAAAGCCATACTCTCTAGATACTACCCTGCGGTACCGTGTTATCCTATCAACCGTGTCCCCACTTCAGATGCCTTGTCATTGCTATTCGCGAGGTCGGAGAACCGGAACGGGTTTCGTATCCAACTGAGTCGTCCTGCATAGTCGAACGCTCCAACAGCACAGAATCAGTAACAAGTCTTTCTGGTCGAGCGTGCTGCAGTCGAGCCGTAACTTGCGCGAGACATCCAAGATCGATGCGACTTGCAAGGAGTACTGCCATCAGAGCTCGAGGACGCACAATAATTTATACGCAAAAACGTTGGCCTTCTGTGCATGCGTAGGGCTAAGGACCGAGATACAACGCCGCGCGTGTTGTGGAGAACACCCAACATCATCGTCGGTTCCCAATGCTAGACTCCACTGCCAACACCAACGACGTGTCCCGTTCCACCGACACGTCCAACATGTCGTTCTCCCTCAACTATGCATCGATAGAACACCCAAGGTCCGTCTCACAGAACACTCAACAACCGGTGTGTCCCCATTCACACACTCACAGATGGAAAAACCTCCCTCCACCTCCCGACTTTTCCAACCTCCATTCCCCAAACGTACGTCCCCCACAAGTAGTACTTGTGACACACCCAGTCCCAGTCCCAATTTCGTTCTCGTTCTGAACTTGATCTCATAACCTACCCCCACAAACAGACAAAGACACCCGCCAAGGTAGCAGCCGCAGCCGCCGCCTCCTATGCAGCCCTCAAAGAAAAGCGCGCTTGGGACCTCGCCATATCCCCCGCCAAATCCCTCCCCATGCAAGCTTTCATGCTCTACATGTCCGGCGGCGGCGTTCAGATCTTCAGCATGGGTATCGTTCTCATGCTCCTCCTCTCCCCTATCAAGAATATCGCTGGGATGAACGCAGGTACGTTTGACCCCCCCCCCCCGCCCACGGTTTTACTGAGCGCCCCACCTCACCTCATCTCACTCTTGACAGCTTTCACCCCCTTCATACCCACAACAACCAGCACCACAAGCACTACCCCCACCACCCACCTCCTACTCCAAAAACTCACTTATATCCTCTGCAACCTCCTCACCCTCATCGTCGGTCTCTGGAAATGCCGCTCAATGGGTCTCCTCCCCACCGGTACAGGCGACTGGCTCGCTTTCGAAACACGCGGCGTGGTACGTTGCATCCCTTTTTTTTTTGTGGCATGAAACACGAACTGTATCATCTCGTCGCCCGTCTGCCGTGCTCCCTTCTTTCCCCCCTCCCCCTGGTATCGTGCTCGCACACGTGCATGCTAAATCCATTTTGTTGCCCCCTTTGTAGCCTCCGGAGATATCGCTCTAGTTGCAGCTATTCCCCGTCTACACGCACCGGGCATCCGAAACACCGGAACACGCCGCTGTCGAGGTGAACCAGGGCCACCGCAGACGCAGGAAGATTCACCCTCGTGCTATTCCGTACACAAGAGAACATGGATTCCTATTACGAGCAAAGTGGTATATGATTTAAACCATCCCTGTACTTACTCTTACTCAAGAATCATCCATGTGCTTTCTCCGTCGTCATTATCACCGGAAATACGGGATAAAAGAGGGGCGAGAAGGAAGGAAAAATGAAGATTAGGTTGCGGTTTCAGTCTAGACGGTTGACTAAGTGCCCCTCCGGCGGAATTTACTCACTGCGGTAGAGAAGCCATAAATGGTGTTCAAAGAACACCGAGGATGGGTAAAAATCATGGGCCCGAAGTGTTACGAGAGAGGGAAAAAAGACGACGCAAAGAGCTAATGAGAAACGTCAAGGATATATGAGGCAGAAGAGAAGCGTAGAAAGAGTCGTTAAGAGATGGAAGATATCAAATGAGACATTCCCGTGGGACTGAGCTACATTAAACGATGACGCATTTATTTCTTTTCTTGACCACGGGAGGCTCGAGAGCAGCGACAATGGCCTGTTAATCAGCGTCAATACGGTCCAGACGCGCCAAGTAGACCCGGAAGCTCAGACACACCTCATCGAACACGTTCTTCAAGCCCTTCTGCGTCAAAGCCGAGCACTCTACATACTTGACCGCCCCAAGTTCCCTCGCGAGGCGTTCTCCTAGCTCACTCGTTACGGGTCGCTGCTTCTGTCTAGCGAGTTTCTCAATGACTTGGCTGTCGTCCCGTAAATCGACTTGCGTGCCGACGATGAGGCACGGCACCCCCGGACAGTGATGATGTACCTCGGGGAACCACTTCTCCTTTACGTTTTCAAAAGACGCAGGGGAGGTGACACTAAAGCAAACAAGAAAGACGTCCGTTTGCGGGTATGATAATGGACGGAGACGGTCATAATCCTCTTGACCTGTGAAACGAAATCATTCGTGTGACAGCGAGTACTGAGCCGAAGAAGGCGACGAACCGGCAGTATCAAACAGCCCGAGCGTATACGGATCTTCACCAATCATTACGGTCACGGCGTAGTTATCAAAGACCTAGCATACAGGCTTTGCATCTGCCCTGCGAGCGGCGTAGCAACGGGAGGGGGGGACGTACAGTCGGAACATACTCGCTTGGAAATTTGTTGGTAGTGTATGATATCAAAAGACAGGTCTGTACAACGTCACGTTCACCCATAGGCCTGTGCCAAATCATAGAGACGAAAGTCGTCACGCACCTTTCCAACGGCACCATCCCCTACTACAACACACTTGATTGTCTGCATGTCGTCGAGATAGTTCTAACACAAGTCGTGATAACACTTGACTGCGGTGTGGCAGGTCAGAACCACGCGGAAGGTATACGCACGAGACCCGTTTTAGAAGGCTTTTGTCTGTCCGCACTGCTGCAGCATGACAACCACGCTGCAGAGGCAGTGCGACAAAAGCAGAACGCCTTCTATGCGAAGGCGCGCGGGAAACATTTGATAAACTTACCGGGTAGGAAAGATCGGTTGGCAAGACGCGAACTTGTCAGGCTTGAGAAAGTGCAACTAACGCAATCGCGGCGAGCACGGTTGGTTTCTGGTGTTCGGAAGAAAACCGGCGAGTGGTCGCCGGGTTCTTAGCGGCGGCAGGGACAAGAAAGAGATATAAAAAGCGACGTACAAGGGACGGGAAAGTTGCGAGGTCGATATTGGCGACGACGAGCGGAGGTGATTCACTTTGGCCTCAACACGAAATCGCAAGGTCGACCTTCTCATCATTCGCGACATGAGCCGGCCCTAAGCAGACAAACACATACAAATACCCATCGAGAAAAAATACAATAAAACAAAAACAAAGAAATCTCTGTCGATGAGCGCAACAAGTTCGTACTACGCGTACAGATAAATATTATAGCGCGCATGGTCATAACGTAGCGAAAAAGGATTATGCAATACTGATACAGTGTATCCCTCCCCATCGCCTCCAAGGTCCACATTACCATGCTGTAGGTGCTTTAGCAGTATGCAAGATCCTGTCATAGTTGGAAAACCAGCGTTCTGCTTAGGAATTCAGAAACACGGAGTGACTCAGGATAAAGTTCACCATACATATTATGAGTCCATTAAAGGAGGCTTCCACCAAGAGAGAACTCCTCGCTTGGTGCCAGTAATGATGCACGCCTGTGGGCCACGGTCGAAACACTGCAAAGTACATCATCAATCTAGTAAGTACGAAAGAGTCCATGAGACTCACAGCAACTGCCTGCACTTGGTCGGCTTAAAGGGAATGACGCAGTCAGTTCGTGTTCATATGCTTCAGTGAAAGAACGGCCACCCACATTCGTCGTGATCCAGCCCGCAGATCACCTCCCCCTTGGCCTTATCCCACACCAGCAGGTTGCTCTCTGTCGACCCAAACAAAACCGTTTTGCAGCTACTGGCGAATACGGCACCAAAATTCTGCCGTTGTTCACCCGAAGACTCGCCATTCATGGAATAGACTTGCTCAATCTTGCCCTTGTGATCCGTCTGTTGAATTCCCACCAAGTGAGCCCGTCCTCCCGTCTGCGACACCAATGCGTGTGTACCCGGCCCATTGACATCCAAGTGATATCTGCAGCCAAGTATCAATTAACGTTGTATTGGTCGAAGTAGTGATAACCCACACTTTGGCCTTGAGGAAAGCGTACGCGCGCAGCGTCCCATTTGGCACTTGACAATACCACCTTGACACATCCCGTCGTTAGACCAAGTCGAACAAACACAGCAGCATCACATACAGAACGCCATCGCTAGTACCCCCAATCAACGCCTCTCCGTCCTCGACAAACTGAATAGAAGTCACATTTTGCCGTAGAATCGACCGTTGGGGTTGCCAAGTGCCTACCCCTGGTGCTCAACAGTAGTGCCGTAGTTCACAAAATTCACAGACCTTTGATCCATATCCAGACTTTGACTCCTATCCGCGGGAACGCAACAGCAATTCTGTCGCGTCTATACGCAAAACAAATCGAATCCTCTTTTCCAGCATCTAATAATTTAGCCCACTGCCAATGGTTCTGGTTCTGTTCCGAAAATACATCAGTTAGGCACTTGTACGACTCCAAAGCGAAAACGCACCGTACGCGTCCACTTGCTGATAACCCCATCCTGTCCCAATGAAACAACACCCATATCGTCTGACATCCAAGCGACGGCCATGATGGGTGCATTTTGTCCAAGCCGAGCGGTTTCCACTTTACCCGTCATGTTCCATATTCGAATCGTGCGGTCATTACATATGACAGCTAACCGGTCCCCATCCGAACTGAACGAAACGTAGTTAATCCCTGGGTCCTCATCACTCTTGACTTGCACTGTATACATTGGGTCGTGACAAGGCCATGAGACCGTGCGTTTGCGCGGACGGGTGTTCTCGGCGTCTATGTCGGATGTCAACGCGCGCTTCTTACCCTTGGAATCGTGCGAGGGCGTTGAACTGCTTGACCCCGTTGGTCCAAGCGATTTCGGTGTGTATTGGAGGACGGTGGAAGCTGCGGATGGGGGAATGATAGGTCGAGGTGCTTGTATAGGGACATTTTGTACCGAAACACCAATGGAAGACTGCGAGAAGGACGGACTGGCCCAATCATTAATTTCTGTATGTGATTATAAAAATCTAGATCCAGTGTAACCACAACCGGAGACTAACCGTGCTTGACTTGCGGTGTCGACGATACAGGATGGGAGTACAATCCAAACCTACCCTGATCTACGGGTCCAGCCGACTTGGGACCCGACGAGCTATGCAAGAACCCAGGCGGGGATGGTGACGAATACGGAGCAAGACCGGAAAGACCAGGCGGTGTTGTCGACGACCGGGTGCTTTCTGGTGTAAGCGGTCGTACAAGCGGAAGAGAGCCTTTGGCGATGGGTGGTGAGGTGCTTATTTCGCTTGACGCCGCCGCCGCATGTCCATTCGTCTGTCTATTGTATGGCCAGCCATTCCCAACCACCACTTTCCTTCTGGGTCCCGGCCGCGGTGATGACACTCGATCGATCGATTTGGGAGGTGGAGCTGGAGGAAGCCTCGACGGACGGATATTCAGAGGATTGGAAATTGAACCAATTGAGGTGTATGACAGCCGTGGGTCATTGGCAGACATTACAGGTTGATAGCCAAATTTCATAACACTATAGCTTGATCCACTGGGATATCCCATGGTGGAGTCAGATGATCTAGACGGTAGTGAAAGGGATGCTGGCTGTTGACGGGATTGGAATGGGGTTGAGAGCGATTGGCTCAGAGGTGGAGGCAGTCTGTTTTCTGGGACTATCAACTTCAACGGCTGCGGGACTGGAGATACCCTGGGCGGGGGGACGCTTTCGGGAGCAGTCGACTCCGTCTTGACCAACAGTTGCTCAACCGGGTCAGGCTATTCGACATCGTCATTGATACAATTCCAAGGGAACTCGTTCACCTGACTTACCATGCCACCAGAAAGACTCGAGCGGTCCGTGGAATCCTTCCTCGTAGTCAGCGAGTCCTTTTCGCCCACAAACTCCGTGATAAATCCACCAGAGACGAATGGATTCTTGACAGGCACGCGCTTAGGGAGTAAATTTACGACAGGAGGGGTTTCATGCTTCTCAGCGGATTCGGCAGTAAAAGGTGCCGAGGTGGTCGCCACGGTCGACGCAGGGGAAGCCACCATCGTCTGAGCTGATGGCGGCACTGGAGTTTGTGCGGCAACGCTGGATTTCATGGGCGCTACTGGAAGTATGAGGGGTGAGGGAGGACGGGCGCGGCGAGAAGCAGCTCCTGTGATAAATCCTGGGATATCATCATCAGAAGCAGAGGACTGTGATGAAGGCGACGACTGGAGATCCATGTCGACGGTCTCGGAGGATACAGGGCTGATCTGCGAGGTCCTGCTAGCGGCGTCCTCAATGTGGCTCCACCGCGCTTCTAGTTGCTCCACGGGCGCTTGTTGGGCAGTAGATGCTGTATACGAAGTTTTACTTAGTGTGACCGCCGTTGGCTTCATAGGCGTGGCTGGAGCCTCGACGAAGGATGGACCGCGAGCATGGATAGGTGATTGGGGAGGAGTGCTGGGCGGGGAGCCTATACTCATCGGGGACAGACTTCGGGAACGATCAGCAGGTGGTATCTACAGTGGCTGAGAGTGTGTTCTATATTCGTATACAATGTGCTTACCGGCCGATCATCAGGCGGCGGGATCAGTTTTGGTGATGGGTCTGGTTCTAGCATTTGTACGGGTTCGTTCACGGGAGTCAATGGCGCCTCGGATGAGCGATGAGTCTGAACTGGCACATTCTCCTGCACAGGGATGGTGGGAGGAACTACCTGGACAGCACTCACAGACCATGTCGGCTGGGCTTGTACGCCGACGGAGACATGTGTAGTTGGCAGCGGGATGAAGGTATCGATATCTAAGAGCGACATACCGAACGCTGGCATGGATGGAGTGTGGGAGGGAGAAGGGGTATACTCACCTTGGACCGGGCTCACCTGTTCGTGTTGTTTTGTCCACGTTCTCCGCATCTTGGGAGGGATGACGTGAGAAACGGGGGGGTCAGAGAAGGTATCATCATGAGCGATCTGTTTTTCAACCTCGTCCTCTTCGTCTGAATTTGAGTCGGGGAGGTCACCTTCGAAGATGACGGCCTGGTCAGTAAAGGAGCCGTCTTCTGAGGCTACTGAGAGAAGAATTTCCTTGCCGGGCTTGACCTCGATTCTCTTCTGGGCAAAGAGACTGAAGTAAGCGACGGGGCCTCTGCCAGGAGGATAAGGAGAGCTTTCTGAGAGCTCTACGCGTCTAAGGACGACGTGAGCCTTCTGACTTGCGCCATGGCGTCGAAAGCGAAGGGCCCCCTTTACGCCGAGGACGGAGGTGACGGAGGACGGATGAAGTTGTGCAGATGACTCGCCGGTGGAGTCATCCATTACACGACCTTTTTGACGTTTGGCCTCTCGTGCTCGTGAAAGTGTCGGCCGTTGACTCGGCGTTGAGTCTGTCAGCGATGCTATAGAGTCACATGACCCGTGAGAACCGCTAACATCTCCTTGTACAATCAAACTTGTAGGTGTTCCTTTAGGTGAGCCAACCATTTCGCGCTCGTACACAACACGAGCCTACCAGCTGTGAACAAGCCGTATTTACGTCGTAGTCGGTCGTTTTTACCATTCACCAAGGTATTTGGGGGCTTCCATCTGGTGGTATAAACTATATTCGGTCACGTGAATGCTGTTGGACAAATACAGCATAACAACGCCCGAAGAGCGATTGACGTGTCGTCAAAAGTATACCAGACCAACCATGCGCTTTCTCAGATCAGCGCTGGTTTCCTGCCTCGTCCTCCTGTCCACCGTTCTTGCAAAGTCGAGCACAGGTGACAAGGTCCTCGTCCTCCTCGACCCTTCCCTAGACAAGGCAAACTATTCCATCTTTTTCAATGGACTGGAGAGTGAGCCTTCACCTACCAATGTCTTATTCTACCCACTCACCCAAACCGGTAGAACGAGGCTACGACCTGACCTTTCGCGCACCAAAGGATGCGAGTCCCACCATCACCGCGTACGACGTACCCAACTACGCTCATGTCATCCTCTTCACCCCAGAGACCAAGTGTCAGTCTCCAATAAATTTCAACAACCAGCACTCTTTACTAACCCACTTCGTAGCATACGCCTCAGACATCACACCACAATCCTTGGTCGGTCTCCTTTCAGAAAACACCAACCTCCTCGTTGCGCTCTCCCAAAAGCAAACCCCTCTGACCTCCCTCGCCGCCGAGTTCTCCCTCATCCCTCCCCCTCCAGGCACACCTCTCATCTCGCACCACCCCAAACGCGAAGAACCTGCAACACTCATCCCCGTACAAGTCACCAAGTCACCCATCTCCACCCCGGGCACTGCCCCAGTCTGGTTCTCCGGCGTCCCACACGCGCTTGGCAACAGCCCCTACCTCGTCCCTATCCTTCGTGCACCTTCAACGAGCTTTGCAGCTGACGACACCGACGACACCGGTGCCGACGCCCTCGTCGAAGCCGCAGAAAAGAACGGCGAAGGTCTCTGGGCTGGCAGCCAGCTCGGACTCGTCACAGGTTTCCAGACGATCAAGAATTCGCGTGTCGTCTTCGCCGGCGGCGTCGAACTCTTTAGCGACGAGTACGCAAGGAAGGCGCTCCCCGACGGTATCCCATCCGGGAATGCGCAGTTCGTCAGGGACGTTGCCGATTGGGTCTTCCAGGAGACATTGGTACTGCGCATCGACCGCACAGAACACCACCGCGTCAACGAGACCGATTCACCAGAAATGTACACTATCAATGACCAGATCGTACGGCAATGTTACTTGCTGTAGGGACAAGGCACTAACGGTCCGTATTTGTGTGATATAGGTTTACACCGCGTTCATTTCGGCGTACGACCCTCAGACTACGAGCTGGAAGCCGTACGACGGTCTCACAGATTTACAGCTCGAGTTCACCATGCTTGATCCGCACGTGCGTACTGCACTGCTCCCCGTCGTCGGTAAGCCCGGGAAATACGAGGTCCAGTTCCGTGCACCAGACCGACACGGTGTCTTCAAGTTCGTTGTTGGTTGGCGGAGACAAGGGTGAGCGTCTTGTACATGCTTTGTTGTTGGGGATGAAACGCTGACTCACTGGCTGTAGTTACTTGTTCTTGCACGCGACGACGACCGTACCTGTTGTCCCACCAAGGCATGACGAATATCCCCGCTTCTTGAGCGCTGCATGGCCATACTACGCGGGCGCTATCAGCACGAGCGTTGGCTTCTTCATTTTCTCCGCGCTCTGGCTCGCAGGTGACGTCAGGGGTGAGAGAAAGAACTTGAAGAAGTCCGAGTGAGCAACGATGGGAGTGTTGCGACCACCGAAAATTCGAATTGCCCTACGGTAATATGCCATAGACCATCTTGCGCACATACCTGCATTCGACACTGGTCTGCGATAGTATCCACTTTTTCAGTTCTGCATTATCCTCGGCGTCTGGCCAACCATGCCATGTCGTCGAAGACTTCTGTCTACGGCGTCTACGGAGCATATACATGAAAGATCTACGACGAAGCGTGCATGTGCAGAGAGACACCAACTACGATTTGGACTTTTTGAAGACCTTGGCCAGGTTTTCCCAAACGACATTCGGGCTCTGAGCAGCATCGATGGGAACCCAGATGCCTTTTTGGCGGTAATAGTCAACAACAGGCCCAGTCTGTTTGTGGTATGTGGCAAGACGCTTCGTTAGCGTGTCGACGTTGTCGTCCGAACGTTGGATGAGTGGTTCGCCAGTGACATCGTCCGTGAAGGGTTTCTTGGGAGGGCTACGCAGTTGCATTGAGAAAAACGCATTAGGTCGTGGGACAAGCAAAAGGACGCACTTGAACTCCTTGTGGTAAGTTCGACCGCTCGCAGGGTGGATAAGGCGGCCCGTGATCCGTGAGATCAGGAGCTGGTCATCAATCTGGAGTTGTACAACATTGTCCAGTTTCTCCTCGCGCCTCTCGAGCATCGCATCGAGTTTCTCAGCCTGAGGAATCGTACGAGGGAACCCATCAAGCACGAACCTAGACATACGTGAGTCAGAACACGCACGATGAATGAAAGAGAAAGGGGATAAAACCCCAAAGAAACGAAAACGAACTCACCCGTTCTTGCATGTCTGGTTGTTCTCCAACTGGTCCTTGATCATCCCGACCATGATATCGTCGCTCACCAGTCCACCCGCGTCCATAACTTTCTTGGCCTGTCTGCCGAGCTCGGTCTTTTGAGCAATTTGCTCACGAAGCATGTCGC
Organism: Caloboletus firmus; assembly: GCA_038094755.1. Taxonomy (NCBI): domain Eukaryota; kingdom Fungi; phylum Basidiomycota; class Agaricomycetes; order Boletales; family Boletaceae; genus Caloboletus; species Caloboletus firmus. The sequence goes on along the minus strand of JBBPUO010000033.1, from coordinate 62,358 downwards.
CCGTCGCGAGATGGCAGACACAAAACTCATCACGTATCCGTGGGGCTTGTGTACCCTTGCCTGCGTCGAGTCGAGTGTAAGTCAAAGCAAGACACACGGCACATCAGCGCTTTCGAGTCTCGGGAACGCCCCATGTGGAAGGACACGCACCGGCGCCAGGAGGTCCGACGAGGATCGTGCGAAGCTGCTGCGCGGGCGTCTTGGGCCCCTGCGCAGCAGGTTTTGCTTTCTCCTCGAGCACGCGAATCTTTTCGTTCAACTGCGCCACGAGACTCTTGAGGTACTCGAGTTCGTCGGAACCTGCCATTTTGCGTTAATGTGTATGGGTGACGAGGAGTGAAGCAAAAAATGGGGTGGACACCAAGAACCAACAACGAAGTTGTTGGACGCTTCAAAGTGTGAGCACGTGGTCAGTTATGTTCGGCAAAGATAGCGGGGTTAAAGCGGAGTTTATCGGACCAGAGTCGGCATGATTGGCTGAGATATGTCTTATAGTACCCTTCACCCACTCAAGTTAATAGGGATAGGGATGGACTGGCCTCTACATGTTGCATTGGACAAAGTGTCAACGAGACGGTGAGGAATATGAGTGCTCACTTTCAAGATCAGTGTTGTACTAGGACACTCCTCTTTTAATCGGCCCAGGCGCCCCCCCTAACACCATTCATGAAAGTTGGACGAGGGCAAGGGCGAGGTTGAAACTAACGCGAAATGCGTGCATGGACATGGTGGAACGTAAGTTGCACACGATAAGGACCCACAAGGGCCCTAGACCCTTTTATATGGTTCCGATCTTTAATGACCGTCGCACTACCAACGCATGTTTTATGCGCAGACTCTACCCGTGCGAGGTGTGATACCACGTTGCCCTGGTCGTGGAAGGGGACTGTTACGTTGAGCCATGGGTTCGTTGTTGACTGCTCGCGTGGCACGCAACTGCCCATCGCAAGCAGGTCTCACCCGCACATTCTCCTATCACTTGCACTAATCACAACCCATATACTCAATGCAATCCGAGGACTACAGCAATGGGGAGCACTGTGTAGGACAGTCTCCATTTCTTCAGGGGAGCGTTCATATTTAATGTGTCTCCTTTTGCTTTCATGCATGCCCGAGTGCTCGACCAGCGTTAGGAACCGTATCCACTTGTCAGACCTCGGTTCTGTCTTCTTGAGAGCGACGACCAAGCAAAGCTGCCCCTCACCCCTCGCGCATGAACAAACCGGTGACGAATACCCTTTTCAAGAAATTTGAAGTTAGAACGCGGGGGTCAAGGTGAATGCCTTTGAGCCTTGTTTTTAAAGTGCTAGTGACGATCGAGGGGTACATTGTGCAAGGCCTGAGAGGTGAGACATATCGCTGAGGACCGAACCGAGATTCGTCGTATCAAGCCGCATCGGATACTGAGCTGATGAAAAAATGATAGTGACCAAATTCAAATGGGCGAGCAATTAAGTCGACAATTTGGAGGTCTGCTGAGCTGTTTGTCAGATTCTCCAGGTAGGCGAATAAACATCGAGGTATGTATGCGGTCAAGCTTGTCCAACGATGCCCTGACCATTTTATTTCGTGAAACAAAGCCATGGCTGAAATGACCCCCATACCGTGACCAGGGGTGTCTCGGATGTTTAACGATGGATTGGCAGTCTACGTTGCGGGCCGTTTTTCCCGTATCTCCCAAAAGAGTGGTATCCGAAGTGCACGGTAGGTCGGATGAGTTAGATGATGTACTCGTCTATCACTTGGGCAGTGCATGCTCCTTCTGAAACACGCCCCCAAGTGACTGTCGACCTCGTTTACTGAGTACATCGGGTTCTCAGGACAACGAAAGCGGATATAACGGTGACGTCTGATTTCGAACACGTTTCGAGATTCCCGACTGGATCCTTGGAGTTGCAAATTATTGAAGGTACATACCGATGATAAGGATTACTCTCATGCTTATCGGCGGTTCGTTCTGCGCCGCCATAAAGATACGTAAGTAGGTGTCCTCTCGCCTGGGTTGCTACGGGGGTAACGTGGTTGTCAATTGGCTGCAGTGACTGGTCGCTTCTCCGAGCTGCTGGATCCTGGTTGCCATACGGCGAGCATGCGCAAATGTGCAGGAATCTGTGGGATCAGAGGGACAACGATAAGGTGATGTAAAATGTCGCCATCCAAGTTATGGCACGTTCGACAGGATAATATTACCCGAAAGGCAAATCTCACTGTGGCTGTGCAGATACCGTGCTCCACTCGTCAAATGTGACAAATTCTGGAAATTTGTGTCTTTGATTTCGACGACGAGCATCGTCGCAGTCCATCTGCGTCCCGCTCACCCCAGCGTAGCCCATCTGCACATTCTTTTGTTGACGACCTTTTAGCATCCCTCGGCCCCATTTGATACCTGGGATTTTCCCTCGCCTCCCACTAATTATATATTCAGTGGCGGGCCAGGCTTGTCTTGCTAAATTATCCTCGTCCGTTACAACGTTCTCGCCGGCGTCTACATAGACCATCTCACATCTGCGTGCGTTCCTTTTTCAGTCGGCGGGCGTGTCTCACCAACGCTGGTCCAGAATCGAACTTTGACGTCAATATCACCCCCATCCGGACCATCACCGTATCTCTTCAACTTGCTTCATGTCTCTCTCCTTCTCCCTCTGACCCCCCGATCCAGGTTAGCTATCCTCCTTGTTTAACCTCTACCTGTCATAGCCCACACAATCCCTGCCAGGTTGAACTAGCGCATCTCAACATGTCTTCGGCGACGATTTGCATAACGGACACATCCGTTATTCCATTCCCAGCCCTTGACTCCACCTATCCACAGACTTCTAACACGGCAGGAGGCCCACTTCCTCACGTACCATGCCGAAGCGCACGTTCCAGCCCCCATCTCGTCCTCTCCGACACATCATTATCCGATTCAAATACGTCAAAGTCCTCAGACAACGTTGATTACGCGTTACATAGTCGTTCTGCGACCCACGCGCGCTATGAATCAGGGTCGAGTTCTTCTTCCACGCCCTCGGATGAAATAAGTCCTATCATCATTCCCCGTTCAAAGCGTGCCGCTTCTCAGCACTCTACTGCCATCAACTCCCAGGATATATTCACTTCCGTCACACCAGCTTCCACGCCTGTCAAACCAAGCACCGATGGGCGCTCATTTGCGGACTTGGAGCGCCGAAAGCAAACTCCTCTGCGTGATACGTCCGACGAGGAAGACACGCTACAGTCGTCTCCTGTGGTTAGACAGGCGCCGTTCTGCAAATTCGGACAATTGAGGTTGGAAGGATCAACCTGGAAGCATGCTCGTCACTCTTCCGATTCCAATATTACCGCCTCTCGGGCACCGGCTGCAGGCACACCAAATGCCAAACAACCACCCCAAACCATCCGGAAGAAGTCGGGCCAACCTGTCAAGTCGTCCCTCAAGAGTGCTCGGCGGCCTGAGCTACATGTTGTCACGGAGGGTTCCTTTGCCAAAAGCGAGCCTGCTACACCCACCCATACAAAGGCTGTCAAGTTCGACTCCAAGCTCGAGCATGTGAAGCTTTTCCTGGCAGAGCAAAAACCGCTTGCGGTGTCAAGAGATGGCAGCCCAACCAGTGATACAAGCGGGGACGAGTTCCCATCGTTTATCTACGCTGATGGCAACCGTGAAACCCGACAGGTCAAGATGCTAGTTCCCAACATGCCGTCATCTCCCAGAAAGGGAGAAAAGGTCGCATTGCAAGAGTTGGTACTTTCTCAGGATCAGCGTACGATCACGGGGGGCGTTCGTGTTCTCAATGTTGCGTTCGAGAAATGGTTGGCTGTCCGTTTCACATTGGATTGGTGGCAGACGACGAGCGAGGTCACTGCACGGTATGACAAATCGATCGAGGGCGGCGCTTTTGATGTATTCACGTTCACCCTTCACTTACACGACATCTGGTCGCGTATCGAAGAAAAGACGATATTCTTTGCATTGCGGTATGCGGTGGCGGGGCAAGAGTACTGGGATAACAATGCTGGAAAGAATTATCACGTCAAGTTCGTCCTCGCGTCACCCTCGGAGCCCTCGAATGGGGTCGACAACGAAACGAACCTCAAAGACTTAGATCTGAGGTTGGAGGACCTTGCGAAGGCCAGATCTGCTCCTATGCCTATTACTCCCTATCGACTCGGTCGGTCGTTCAGCGCTGATCACCAGTATTCTTCGTTCGCGAAGCCGTTGTCCAGTCGGTATGATTTCACTTCTGCACACAAGACGCCATGGGTAAGGAACGTCTCGGTCCAACCTCACCGCCATATACGCACGCATACGCATCCATCTGGTGTTCCGGCTACTGCAGCCCCCACCGCTGCGCCATGGTCCAACACGTTAAAGGCTCGTGAGACTGAACAGGTTACATCTCCCCCGCGAACACGACCACAGTCTCCTCTTTCTCTCGGGTCACCACGGGAAGCGATGGACGGTACACCAACGCCACCGACCTGCTCCGAGACTAAGTCTGCCCTACCTGACAGTCCTAGCCCGTCCCGCCTACAAGATGGTCGGGAGCGTAACCATCGTCGGGGCTACATTGACAAGATTATGGAAGGATCTCCCAACTTGCGGAGGACACCTACTGGGTCGCCTCTCAAGTTTGATGTCATGAGCAAAGGCACTATTACCCAGTTACCGCGGACACGGTCATATCCACTCACTGCCGAAAGGCCGGGGCCTACGGTCAACTCACTTCAGCAGTTGACAATAAAGCCATCGTTATCGATACAGATTGCGCCAGTCGACGATGGGGAGAGTGGGGAACCGACGCCTTACGAAGCCTCGCAGTCGAGTTCCTCGAGCGCTTCTTCTAGCACGCCGTTATTTTCACCTGACCCTGACTGTTCCCATAGTGACACGAGTTACAAGCAGTTCCTTGACCAGTTCGTTCCTTTCCTTATTTCTGTCGTTCCTTCATGCTGATATGCCTACTTAGGTTCTGTTTTTACACTGGTGCGGACTCTTTGCTCCAAGAACCATCAGAAACCCTCCCTCGTTCGCGGTCGACCTCGAGTATTGAGCATTACCTACTATCCCATTCACCTCCACAGAGCTTTTCGTCTCATATGCGCGACCTACCTGCTCTCTTTTCCGTTGGTTCGAGTGGCTCGACTACTCCGACGGCCCTGCACGCTTAACGATTATTTTACCTCCATCTTGGCAGAGGCTTGCCGCCTGCAGCACCATTAGGTCTCGGGAATAGGCTCGTGCCTTGAAGGACATTGCCGTACGCAGAGCCTCCCGGGCTTCACGGTGTCATAGACCCTCCTCGACTACGTTATAATGCGACGTATGCCCGTCAGTTGTGCATATTTCCATGATGGCAAACGTCTCCTTTTTCCATCTCGTTTTCCTCACCGCATATCCGGACAGGGTACATTGTACATCTCATCTTTCATCTTGTTCTTTGATCCTTCGATTTTCTCTTTCTCCTCGTCATGTAAATGTACAACCGGTCTCATTTTCCGCCTGATTTTCTCGACTCATAGGTATATCCGTCATACGCGGTTTCCTTGGTATATGTTGGTCTTCGATCGGTCTCGTATCTATTACCATATACATCATCACTAGATGGGGTTTCGATCATTGCACTATGCGTTCTCACTTTGGAGTTTACAATGTACGCTTGGAAACAGGATACACATGAATCGATGAACTCGTGGAATAGTGACGCCTTTTTCTTTGAGTACACGGGTTCGAAGATGAAACCAACCGTATGTGTGTGCAAACGGGGAATCAATACCGACCTCGACGAGGACCCCCTCGTCGATCGTAGTATCCACCACCGCCACCACCCCTCCGTCCGCTGGCACCTCCACCTCCACCACCTCCACTTCCCCAATCCTCGTTCCGTCCGCCGCTGCCCCCACCAGACCACATATCATCCTGAGGTGGCAATGGCCCACTCTGTCTCGGTGCAACGGGCGGCGGCGGCGGCGGCGAGAACGACGACGTGTTTCCTACATGTTCAGTAGCACCCAGCCCAGGGATGAAATCGTCCGAGTTCATCGCATCGTCCGCCCCGAACGGTGTCGCTCGGTACCCAAACCCGTCCGACAACCCACCCGGCAGGACCGTGCCCGCTCCAGCTCCCAGCGTGGTAGCAGTAGTCATGACGGAGCTCGCGCCAAGAGGCGCGTCTTCGTCCCGGCCCCACCACCGCGTTCCAGGACCGTTCCCGTTCCCGGTCCCGTTCATCCCACCCGCGCCCGGGCCTGCACCACTCCCGCTGATACCGAACCCACTGCCGAAACCCCCACTCCCACCGCTCGGCGGCCCGCTCCCATAGCTGAACCCAGGGACCATCCCGTCCTCCTCGTCCTCCTGCCCACTCACGTCCGTGACCTCGGGCGGTTTCTCGCCGCCCCCGGCAAACACCGAGTTGGCGTCGCCCGGTCGTTCGCGGGACCAGAAACGGGTAGTGTGGTCGTTGGATGCGCTGACGAGGATGTGCCCGAGCGGGTGGAAGGTGAGCGCCCAGACGTTGGAGTCGTGGGCTTGGGAGAGCGTCGCGCGTGGGAGGAGGGCGGGTTGGAGTGGGGTGGGTTCGGGGCCGGTGAGGTCCCAGTGGAGAATGGCGCCTTCGGAACCGCCGGAGACGAGGATCGGGTGGACGGGGTGCCAGGTGACGGCTGTGGTGGAGGGTGAATGTAAGTGTGTGCCGGGTACGGGGTAGTATTAGGAGATGGACGCACAGCAGACTTCTTTCTTGTGTCCTTTGAGGACGCGGAACTCTTTCATGGCGCGGATGTCAAAGACACGCACGGTTTGGTCGCGCGAGGCGCTGGCGAGCAGGTTGCCGTTCGGGGACCAAGCAAGGGCTTGGATCGTGTTTTTATGTTGGTGACTGCAGTGACACGTAGTGAGGGGAGTGTCACTTTTTTTTTTCAACGTGGAGCCAAAGGAATGACTCACAGCGTTGAGAGAACTGTGCCACTGCGAGGATCCCAAAACTTGATCAGGTTGTCTTTGCTCCCAGAGGCGAGCAGACCCTTGGTCGGATGCCACTCGACACATTTGACATCCCAGCCGTGACCTTGGAATTGGGTCAGAACATGCAACGTCTCCAACACTACCAGGACCCACGTACCCGTCAGGACGCGCTCCTCTCTACTCTCCTCGAAAGCCCATATTCGAATGGTCGCGTCATCGCTCGCGGTCGCAAACCGGCCATCGTCCGGACTGAAGGTCAAGCCGCGGATAGCCTCCCGATGTCCCGGCCATGCGTTCAAATTGTTCATGTTTGGTTGAAAGTACTTGATGATGCCGCTCTGATCTGCAGATGCGAGGTAGGCACCTGAATGTGTAAACTGGAAGGCACGGATGGCAGAATCATGGGCCTGCAGGATGGTCTCAAAGTTGAACGTCAGGCCGTTCCAGAGCGTGAACTCGCCGCTCGTCGAGCCGGTCAGAACGCGTCTTCCCTCGGGCGTCCACTAGAAAAAGGCGAGGGTGATCCATCAGGTGTGCACAGATACGACGCGAATGGCAACTCAGAACGGACCGTCACGACGTTGACTGGACAACGAATTTTGTTGGTCGAAGTGTGTATGAACTTGGTGCACAGCGATGTTGATGCATTACCTGGGTAGGCGATGGGAGGGAGAAGCTAATCAATGTTGTCATTCGTTCAGCATGTACACGAACGTATCGGTTGGAAATAATCCCTACGTCAACTATGTAGGGTGGTGCAGGTCTCATGTAAGGTACATATGTTGGATTAGGGCGGTGTTTCCGCAACTGGGGAGATCACACAGGGTGAGGTCGAGCGAGGACGTGGCTCGTGAAAACGATGGGTGCGTACCAGTGTCCATCTGCCCATTCCACCGTTGAAATCGACCGTCCGACGGGGCCTCGTTTTCTTGACGGCTTTCCCGTCCGCTAGTTGTCGTGCTGCAGCGAGTTCTTGTTCGAGGACCTTGGCATCGTCTACCGGCGGTGGTTGCGGGCCTGTCAGATAGCGTTTCGGTGTCCATTCCAAGGTCGGATGCGACGGCCGGGGTAGTGAGCTTTGTGGAAGAAGTACCGGGACTCCATGGCTGGCCATGTTTTTGATACACACCCGGACGAGTCGCGGAGGATTAATCATACTTTTGTTGTTTACGTGTATTTGTGTGGCGGTGGTAAATGGAGAATGCGCGCTATTGTGTGCTAGAAAGGGTGCACTGACCACAAAGCACTGCAAGCCGACGGGGATATCGAGTCAAAAAGGCAGCGAAATAAAAGGGTGGGTGGACAGACTTAAGGAGGGCACCTCTCAGAAAATTCCCCCATCGCTCTTTCTTCCCAACCACCATCATCTCGACTCACTTCACCCACCAACCTCGATTTTCTCGACAGAAACAGTAGATTTAATCTGATGGCACGCACAAAGGTATGTATACATTGCTTCTGATACTGTTTCCTATTTTTTTTTGGGAGTGAGGACGACGGGGTGTTTTCGTTGCGGATGCCATGGAGGTGTGGCACCTCTGTTCAGGGGATGTGACGAGGTGGTCACACGGTGTCCACAAAGACGGAAACATGGCAGCACGGAGGCTCGAAACGACGCATCCGTCCCTGCGCATCGTCGCCGTCTTCGGAGGATGGCCACATCACTTCCGTTCGAACTTTGAATGTCCCGACATATGTTTTCGGAGACTTACCTTTTTTGGAAATTTAGCAAACCGCTCGTAAGACGACTGGTGGCAAGGCACCTCGCAAGCAACTCGCCACTAAGCAGACCCGCAAGAGTGTCGCGGTAAGTATTAATCATGTTGTACTCTCCTCCATCGTCTGCTTACTCCACTTCTCATCAGGCTGCTACTACTGGAGGCGTCAAGAAGCCCCACAGGTTCCGCCCGGGCACTGTCGCACTTCGTGAAATCAGGCGGTACCAGAAGTCCACTGAGCTTCTTATCCGCAAGCTGCCTTTCCAGAGGCTCGTCCGAGAAATCGCTCAGGACTTCAAGGTTTGTCTGTCCCTCATCGTGTGGCAGACATACTTTTTAACCTCGTCACTGTCCAGACCGACCTCCGCTTCCAGTCCTCGGCCGTGTTGGCCCTTCAGGAAGCCAGCGAGGGTAAGCGCACTCTTTATTTCATGTTCGGACTATGACTGACTCTGCGTACAGCCTACCTTGTCTCTCTCTTCGAGGACACCAACTTGGCCGCTATCCATGCCAAGAGGGTCACCATGTAAGCCCCACACCCCCTCCCCACCCTCCCACGCTCACACCCTTTGCAGCCAACCCAAGGATCTGGCCCTCGCTCGCCGTCTCCGTGGTGAACGTGCCTAAACGGAGACAATGTTCATGAGAGTCTGTTCAAACGACGTGGATCTTTCTATGTCTCTATTAGTTCTATATTCGTTATTCCTTGCTCGTATGATATTCGTTATGAGCCTTGATGTGGTTCTATAGTCGTATTGCTTCTGATAGGCGCGGAATGCTATGGTGTTAATCGTATGAATCACTGATCAGATAAGAGAAGTACTGCGGGCTTCGGTCAGGCAAGCCCTTCCCTGTTTCTGCTGCATTGACCTCAGACGCAAGTGTGCATTGCAGGTCAATGATTAGACTGTATGCAGCGACAAATTGTAGCCCAAAGGCCAGCTGTGGACTACTTATCGATATCACTATGCAAATGGAGATGCATTGGGACCAGGGCTGCAAAACTCGAGTTTCACCACAGCACGGCTGCATTCCATCCCAATTATCACGCTTGCAGGAGTATGATTGATATGCTATAAATGAGCTTTCTGATTTTTTTTTGGAAAAAAAAAGTGTTGTAGAAGTGGATATAAACCAAAAGACAAACACTCCGTTTGCTTGATAGTGCTGCCGGAGAGTGATCGAAAAAAGAAAAAAGAAAAAGGTGCGGTACGGCAACGTTGGCTCGGAAGCGTAAACGTGAATAAAGTGATGAATACTTAAAACCGCGCACCGAATCCATATATCCAAAAACACCACAAAGAAACAACATTTTTTTCATCCTCGATATCAATCTCAATCGTCGTCCTCGTCATCCGAAACCGTGCGCACCGTCGCCGATCGCGGGGAAGGTTGGGTGCTATTGGCGGCAGGCCTGCTCCGACTACGGTGGCGCGGTGGGTTCTCCAGCCGACGCTGCTGCTCGCGCAACTCTTCCGCCGTCAACGGGTAGCTCGGCAAACATTTCAACTCGAACGTGCAGGGTAACATGTCACCACAGTGCTCCTTCACGAACGTATCGCCAATGACAAGCCCTCCAAATCTCGACGCAGAGCCCAACCAGTCCAGCCGCTTCAGACTCTCTCCGAGACGTCCTCCCGGCGCGTTGGAGTCCGTCGACCGGTTGAATCGGTAGCTGTCCCATATGTGCCGTTTCCTTGCCGGAGGCAAGCTCTCGTATTCCTTCTTTGCCACGTCCCCGTACATGTACACGGACACAGCATCCAACACCTCTCCACACGTGACGCCCAGTCTGGGGTTTTGTGCGCGCACATGAATCATCCATGGGAACGTACGGGATATGATGCGGATATGTGTCAGGCGCGGGTGTGTTGCAGGCGCATTCCGTCCCTTTATCCAGGATCGCTGAGATTCGGTCGTCCGATAACAGTTGCTGGTGTGGAAGAGCATATTCCACCGGAGATAATCATCTAGGGTGTCGGGCGGCGGCGCGAGGAGCGGGTTGAGTTTAATGACAGCTCCGACGACCTTGGCCAAGAACGGCTCCAGGACGGGTCCATCTGTACGACGGCCAGGCTGCATTAGCAACAAAAAAAAAACGACGATTCCAAGTTCGGGTATGACTAGGACGTACAGTGCGGTCCTTCAGCAAAGGGATCCATGCGATCTGCGTTATTTGTCCATCGGAACGCAGCTTGAGCTGTGTCTCCCGGATACCCGGGAATTTTGACGGGCGGCGGCTGTTGAGTCGGGTGCTGCCATGGTGTATTATATCCAGCATACCCCGGATATGGCGACATTCCTGGAGGCATGGGCCATGCTGCTGCTGCAGGCGTAAGAGGACCCATATGAGGCGGAACCATCTGAGGCCACATAGAACCAGGAAGAGGTTGATTGAAAGCATTGTATCCGGTTGCTGGATGTTGAGCAGCCCACGCGGGTGGGGGCATTGCGTTCGGAGGTGGCATCGGTGGAGGTGGCGCCCAGGGCGTGCCTTGCAACGGCGCTGGATAGCCGGTAAAGTCGGGGGAAACCTGAATAGTAGGAAGAACTGGGGGCGCACCGAATGCTGCATGTGGCATTCCGGGAGAGACAGGGAGGGTAGATGGTGGAGGGTAGTATGAGCCCGGGGGCTCGGAACGTGGTTGACTAGCAGGTGTGTTGTGCACGCTAGGCATTGGTGGGATGAAGGGGGTCGTGTTGTATGGCGTGGGGGGATAATATGGATAGTTCATAGGAGTTCGTGGTTGTTGCATCCAAGACGAGGGTTCCCGATGATCAGAGGTGGGGATGAGCGGAGGTTGAACTGCGCCTTCGGGGGACGGCAGGGGAGGGATGAAGGGGGTGCTTGCCCCTGAAGGATTGTCGTACAACATATCTGTCATGCAAGGATATATATGTGTGCCTCAGATCAATACACTGCAAAATCTAAATGGCGCAAGGTGACCAAATCAGTTGGGAGAAAAATCATAGGCTCAGAAAGTACACACGGCAGCACAGAATGTGTGCGTCGGGATTGATAACGGAGTAGATAGTATCTCGTACAGCTAAATGATGATGTGAGCAGACGGCGTGAGACGATCTCCGGTTGGAAAGGTGGCCCAGGGGTTCTGAAAGAGTCCGGATCATACCCCAATCAACAGCAATGATCAAGCACAAAAGAGCATACTATCAAACTCGATTATCGTAAGTTTCGTGCAGTTCGTGGCAGTTCGCTTCGCCTTTACCGCAAAAAAACTGTGCACGAGCTGCAACTCCACAGCTACGTGCGGGGTTGTTAGTCTCGCTTGTGAGACAGGGAAACAATATACCCGACAAGCAGATCCACAGGTAGTGGGGCTGAGTCACAGACGATCGAACAGAAAATTTTGAGCAGACGGTAAGAGGTGGGAGAAGGATATAGATGGACCTCGTCACGGGGCTCGTGAGCGCTGACAATTTGTTCCGCTCTCTCGATCGAGCATAATCGGTGGCTGTGTTTCCGAACACAGCTGGAGTCATACAAGGCTGCGCAAGAAAAAAAACACACAGCATGCAGGCGTAAAACCTATCTTGACCGGTGACCGGTGAGTAGGTTGTAACATTAATCACAGGTGGAGGTAATGGATGCACCGCGTACACGCATCATGCAGGACAAACTATAACTATATACGACAGCCTATGAACTACTAGCATGCGACATTGAAGTTCCGGGCTTGCGCCGCAGTCACGATCCAACGTCCCGGGCTCGGCGAGCGGTATGGACTGACAGGCAAAGGGGAAGATCGGAAAGTTCTGGCTCGAAAATTGCACCACCTTGAGCGGTTCTTCATGACAATTTGCTCTTTCGAATCTTTTCGACATCACGCTCAGGCGCCGATGCTACCAGGCCCGCCTCAAATTGGGCGCGACAAACCGATGACAAGGATGGCATCAGCGCACATAGGGGAGCCTATGAAATGCCATGCATGGGCTCATCCCCAAATGGTTGGTTGGTAGTGCGCGCTGCAACAAGACCACGTTGCTGCTGAGAAAGACGGTTGTATCTCACTACAGCTTGGGTGCAGTGGTATGATTTCCGTGTCGGGTAACTGTCATTACGACTTCTGCGTCAGCTCAGGAACGGCGATGGTATCGACCAGGTGAGTGCCTTCATGCCAAATGCAATCTCAGGCTCCTGGTCGTGAAGTGACATTCGACGATTTGCTTACAAGTGAAACGCGCACACGTATCCAAGTGAAATATATATCATCTCCTCAGCAAACGAACCCTTGCCAGACTTGTTCGCAAAGGGATGTGGCACTCTATGGCTTGTATTCTATGGCTTGTATTATCGTGATTCTCGTTGCTTACCACGATCTCGTCATATCTTGTGTAGAGTTGTGTCTTTACCAAAATCAATGACCTTGGTTACTGCACGTTCCTGGTTGTTGCATTCAAGTCGAGGCACCTCCTCAACCCGCACTCTCTCCAACACAGCCTCCGCGAATATTATCTTTTTCGCGCTTCTAGCTGTAACGTTACCGTTCCAGTATGGCTCTTGCGATAACAAGCGACAAGTAGAGTAACGGTGATCCCTTTCACCCTGGACCGCTCGTATTTTACGCTCAACCATGATGTGACTGCCCATTGCGCACTGGAACGATGCGTATCGTGTCACGCCCCAGAAGATCTCCCCAAACGGTGACACGATCGACATCACCCAGTTTGCTGCTCCCTTGGACGTTATTCGATGTAAATAGCGCGTGAGATCAGATGGGGCAGGCGATGGCCCCTCACTCTTCTCTGGAGTGCGATGACCCAAGGGAATCACATGGTGAGGCCAGATTTCTTCGCACACGGTCCCTTTAATCGATAACTTGGTGTAGGTTCCAGTAATGAAAGAACCTGCGCCAGATGTCGCGCTGAGGGGTTCGTAGCATTATTGCAGGGCCTGTACAGCTACTTTGCGTTGTTTAAGGCAACCACGTTTTTTATTTTGGTTCGATCAATCAGTTCGTTCGATGCACATTGCTGACTACCATGCTTTGTAGGATCCCCGCGTCTATCGAAGTTGGTCGGTGACACAACGTTTGTAATTCGATTCTCTAACGGAGTTCCGTGTAAACCCTCTCGCTTGTATTTATTTAGGTCCCGGGTTTTGAGTGACATTGTCGATAAGAATACCAACAACGTCCCTGAATTTCTAAAGGTGCTAGAGCGGTCAGGTGTTAGATTCGGCATCACTGGCCTCATCGAAGAGTCTATATACGGGACAGTGTCGTTACACCCATCCTGTGATTTCCTCGGGAGGTGCTCGTCGTGTTCACCGGCAAGGGAGTGGTGAGAGTGACAGGTATGATCATGGCTCAAAGATCTACAGTGTAGGTCTGTTTGGATTCATCCGGTCGTGGCTGGCAGACTCAAAGACGTAGCAAGGTGCTAAATAAACGCATCATGTATATCCTGGAAATAGAATGGCCACCATGTGCACCAGGACCGGAGTTGATGCTACGCCAGACAATTGATCCGCCTACAGCTCACGTCGTGACAGCTATAGTAGTGAGCCGAACCTTAGCCTGAAAGCCTAGCTGATCGCTCCCGATTGCCTTGAAGGCTCCAGCCCGAAGCTTTGCGCTGTAGAACGTTTCGCAATACATGACTAGCTATATTGGTGACCGCGCGAACCCTCGATCGATTCATCCTTTTGTGATAATCTATGTGAGAAAATCCAAGTCGGCCGTTCACCCCAGAGGAAGAAACACTGCAATATGTCATAATGTTAGACGAATGAAACCCTCCGGTTATGAATGGAAGCCTTCTTGGGATCAAGGGGGGGGGGTTCCGATTTCAACTCAGGTAGCGGTGACACCCAAGCAAGGATTGTGGTAGTAATTGCGATGATAGCACGGTGGATGATATACAAACCAAAACATGAGGTATGTAAACAGAAAGTCTCCGAATGATCATGAAATCAGATTCATCACGAAAATGTTCGGCGCTTTGAACCCAAGACGGGACACGGTGTAGTGATCCTTCTTCGTCAGCCCTTCAAAATAAATCTTGTCCCTGAGCCAATCTGCGAAGCCGGCACGTAAACACGTGCGCAGGGCTCGAATCGCAGCCAGTAACACTCACCAACACGTTTGTAACGGTTAGGTTGCGGGGTATTATAATACATCGTCCCGGGCCACCCTCCGCTAGACTGGTTGTTCTGAGCCACTCGCTTGACCTGTTCTTGGAATCGCGCGGGAAGGGAAGAGAATTCTGTTTCCGTGATATAATTTTCAGTATACCTAGTTCCACAGAATCAAATCGTCAATTCGACCTATTATGAGCCAAGGAAACACTGGAAACGAACTCCTTCCATATCACGCCGCAAACGTCGCCCAAGGTAACACCTCGTTCATTATGAACGATCGTGCACCATGGGCTGAGTTCGGTGATGATGATGAGGTCCGTGACACGCGGCAGTGTGGCGGGTTCGTCTTTGGCAGTGAAGGGGATATCGCGATCTCTGGCTTCGTTGTTGAATCCACCTGTCGAGCCTGGTGGAACGGAGAAAGCCGTGAGCATATACTCAGTGAATCGACGGAATCCATTGTACCAGTAACAAGGTTGAATATGAGGTGGAAAGCGGCGTCCGCGCCCTGGAGGATAGGGTGCAATTGGAGATCGGTATTGAGTAGATAGAGATCGGTTTGAGATAACACTGGACCATCTGATCCAGGACATCAGGAGGATATCCCGGAGACCATCACATCGTACTCACAGCTTGCACCAGCAGCCCATTTACTCACTGATGAGTCACCCATGTTTTCGTGTGGCGTTGGTTCGAGGGGTTTGTAGGGAGCGGCAGATGAACAGGAAGTAGCTCTGTGAGGAGTGTAAGATCAGCTGCCGAATTGAAGGGAGCTCACGAAAAGAAATAAACAGTGATCGTGCCCGTGCCCACCTTTTGTAGTGCCTATGCCATGCACTACTATATGATCAGAGGTGGCAGTGTCAACCAGCTGACCGATAAGATTATGTCTATCTGAGTCATGGCACAGCTAATCATTTCCATAACTTGATCGCACGGCCAACACACGCACCTGGTCTCACAGCTTGACTTTGAAGCTATAGCAAACATGCCTCCCAAAGGCGGTAGCGCGAAGAAAGAGAGCGGCCGTGCTAAAAAAGCAGAGAACGAAGGCAAGAAGCGAGAGGCGGCAGCCACTGACAGGGTACAATCTCACTGCCACTAGTCTACGTCCAGTTAATCCTGTCCGGCTCCAGGAACGCAAGGAAGCTGATAAATGGTCTGAAGGTGCCAAGGCAAGCAAAACAAAGGAGGAACGAGAGGCGAAGCGCCTTGAGGATCTGGCGCGCAAGGCCGAGAACGCGCGTTTGCTTGCAGAGGAGGAGGCAGCTGCGCCATTAAAGATCAAGACCGCACCCAAGGCCGGGGGAAAGAGGGCTGCAAAGCCTGTCAAGCCTGCAGGGCCTGGCGCAAATGCTGCGGACGGGGGCCTTGGGAACACACCAGAGAAATCCAAGGATGCACGCGCAGACCCAGAGCCTGAAGTGGAAAGCTATGCGGCGGCTGGAATTGACAATGCACTCGATCTTCTCGAAGTCGTCACTGCAAAGATGGACAAGGCCAGTGTTGGTCAGCAGGCTGCTGGAATCGAAAGGCATCCAGAGGTTTGTCCTCGTCAGTATCTGTCACACACAGGCTCATTCGCTTCCTGTGCCATAGCGGAGGTTCAAGGTTCGTTCAGTTCTTGATTTTACACCATCCGAAATCCTCAGGTAAGGTACAGGCGGCTTTCGAAGCTTACAAGGAGAAAGAACTTCCGAACGTCAAAGACGAGGTAAGTAGGGTCTGATTCAAACGTGGCATTGCGTTCATCATCATGATTCATCAGCATCCTGGCTTGCGACTACGACAATATCAGGTCAGTCGCATGTTTACATCGCTTCTAATCAAACTCAGAATCCACTAACGGTATCGAACCCACAGGACATCTTGTACAAGCAATTCCAGAAGTCTCCAGATAATCCGTAAGCGGTACAATGAATTTGTACAGCCCGATGTTAATGATCGTTCCACAGATTTAATCAGGTAACTGTTGCCTACGATGCCTCCAAGGAAGAGCGGGCCCATGCCCTCAAGGAAAAGCAGGATGCGGTGCAGGAGAGGATGCGGGTTGGATCAGGTTAACGAGCCTCTCTCGGAGCTCGGCTCTTCTCGGGGTGTTGTTCGATACCAATCGCGATCTGGCATCATTTGATAGATTCGCATACTGCGGGTCAAACATGGGACATAACAACACAATGATGAGACAGACGTCTAGGTCTTCTGAAAACATTCCAGAACGTATGCCAACACCGCACTTTTGTACCCTGTTCTCGGTGGACGGTGACACAGGGACGCAGCCGACACAGCCCAGCCCCCCGCAGTGTCTTCGTGGAATTCCACGTGGCGGTGCACCAGGGTGCGTTATGTAAGCAATGAGTGGCAATATAAGAAGAGAAGGGATCACACAGTAACTCGCAAGTCGCAACCAAGACAACTACATACGAGCATGCCTTCGATATCCATCATCTCCGTCGACACACCCCCGCATATGCAGACGAAAGGACTGGAGCCAACAAATACTCTTCTGATCACCCGGGTACCTCGAGACTTTTTCCAACCTATCATTCTGGAAGCACTCCGAGACTTCTTTGCTCTGTATGGCGAGATCAACCAATGGGCACCGCTATCGTGCTTTTCACGTATAATCGTTGTTTACCGTGACGAAGACTCGGCAGAGCAAGCGAAAGTGAACTGTGATCCACTCATCATCCAGCCGAACCACGGGTGAGTAAGAAGTTGTCTTGTCAATGTTCATCCGCTCATCAGACCTTCAGTCCCCCAACCACTCTCCGGGTCTTCCGGGCTGACCGGAGTCCATTAATGACTCGCTCGCCGCCATCTGATGATAATTTTTTGAGACCTCCGCCAGTAGAGAAGAATTTCTTGATTTCTCCTCCAGGATCACCTCCAGTAGGCTGGGAGCCAATCCGGGAGGTTCCACCGAACACGGCAACATTGGCAGAGGATTTGATCGCAGCGTTGAAGCAACTCCAACTCCGAGAGCGGCATGGGAACAGAGAGGTGTTACTGGAACCGGAGGAAGGTGTAGGGGTTGGCGTGTACGTGGAAGATGCTGATGGATCCGATAGCGAGGAAGATAGCGACGAGTTGGATTGGGAGTATGGGTCCCCTTCTCCGGCGCATCTGAGATGGAAACCTGCACCTACGGCTATGCCTCCAATGCCCGTCACGCTACGGTGATGTTGGTGAGTGTACTATTTTGGATTCTTTTTTTCAAGGATGATACCTATCAGACCTGTTCCGAGCGTTTGGCTGCGGAAAACATGTATTGCCTTTTTATTTCGCTGATAAATCTTAATCATTCCCGAGTTTGTATGGGTATGCTGATTTATTCGCGACTTTGCAGGTGACATTACTCGACGTCGTTGTGGCGCCGCTTCATATAGTTGAAACGAACGCTTTCTCATTTCCCTTTTCATGGACTATGCCCATATTGTTGTATTGCAAGATCATAGGTTTTTAGGCGCACCAGCATCCCCGTCTTCATGTACACGTAGCAAAATTCATCCGCTCCTGCCGAATGGCAATTTATTTAGTGCCATGGCCGTAGCACATCATGTCGCTCATACGCGCTTAACAGTGGTGAATATTTGAATAGTGGCAAATAGAGCTAAGTAACATCTACACAGCCACAACATCTGTGACTACGCTCGATGAATTAGGCAAAGCTTATTGTTCTTGCCGTGCGCATTGTTCTTTGGTTGGACAGCAACCGAGTCCTTTTATTCTCCGTATGCAACAAAAAGGATGTCTTCCAGCGCTCATTTCACCCACAGGAGCGCATTACCCCCTTCTCCTTCTCCTTCTCTTACACGTTCACTACTTTCTTTCATTGGCTCGACATGATTTCGAGCATCCTTGTCCTCTTTCTTACTTTTGGCGCGTCTGTAGGCAAGTGTCACTCACTGTCCAGTCTGATGACTCCATCTCTTAACACTCCCCAAGTCGCCCAATCTCCTTCTGTCGTCTGCGTTGCTGGTCAATGCATTCAGGGTTATTCGAATACCACTAGTAAGTTTCCTGCTGTGCGCAGAAACCTGTTGTTCAGTTCAGTTTCCCCCTCCAGTCGGTAGCACTTTGTCGGCATCAGGAGGGTCCACCCCAGTGCTTTTGCTTCCTGGACAATATACATCTTCGACGAACCCGCAACTTCTCCATGGCCTTTTAACGTCCACTTCGGCGTCCTTGTCTCCATCAGCTGGATTCGCGAACTCGAGTTCACAATCATCCGTCTCATTACCCCTTACGGTGGCACTACAGCCAGGCATTGCAGTCTACCCGCAAGCATTCTATTCGGGTCGGGGATCCTATACCGGTCTGCCAACTTCTCCAATCGCAAACGCATCTACACTAGGCGCATCATCATTGGCACTTTCTGGAAACATCTGGGCAGAGGTTTCTGCAGGTAGCAACAGCCGGGTCATCCTCTGGAATTCGATCCCCGATGTCAGCCAACTGCCTCAGACTGCTTCCGGTTCACTCTCTCTTGTGAATTTGCAGTCCACCGCGTGTTCTCCACCCTGCTCTGGCAATGGTGTTTGCTCTGCCTCGGGTACTTGCACGTGCCCAACTGGGTTCAATGGAACTTCCTGCGAGTCGTGTGCTCCTGGGTATTTTGGATCAACATGCAAAGCTTGTCCTTCAGGTTGCACCTCTTGTGATGATGGTATAACCAGTACTGGCCGTTGCCTTGCTCCGACCGCGACAAATCCTCCATCGAGTTGTAACTGCGTGAATGGGGAGTGTGGTGCCAGTGGCCAATGCACTTGCCTTACGGGCTGGACCTCTGCATCAAATGGTACCCAATGTGCAGCGTGCGCGTCTGGCTTCTTCCTTGATTCCAACGGGAATTGCGAAAGTGCGTATATTTGTAGCGCTGTGCGACACTTTTTTGACCTCGTCATAGTTTGTTCGCTTGGTTGTGCTGAATGTGCAGACGGATCTGGCGACTGCATATCTTGCAAGCCTGGTTATACGCAAGACAGCAATGACCGTACGCTATGTGATGCTGTTCAACAACAGACTTCCAGCGGGACTGTGTGCCCTTCAGGTAGCTACAGCGCTGGGTCTTCTTGCCAACCTTGCGCTCCCGAGTGCCAGACGTGTACCGGATCCACGTCGAGCAATTGTGTCATCTGCGCTTCCGGTACTTACTTGTACAATGGTACTTGTGTGCAAACGAACAGTGGCGGTGTTTGCGAGGGTTCATCTCTAATCGCCAACAACAATAAGCATGAGTGTGACAGTGAGTACCATGCTTTTTTACTCTTGGATCTCGCTGAACCGGCTTTCATAGGTTGTGGGCCAAAATGCACTTCTTGCCAAATTCCGAATTTCAATGTTGCGTCAACAATCAACCAAGCACAGTGCACTGGTTGCTTGCCTGGTCATGTTCTTTACCAGGGGGCCTGTGTACAGAGTTGTCCTTCAGGTACCTTCCTGTCTCCCACAGATAACCTTACTTGTACCGGTTCGTAACGTGCAATCGTAGTTCTTTGGTTGTTCACTTACCCTTGCTATAGCATGCTCTTCGTCGTGCAGTAGTTGCTCTGGAAGCGCCAACTACTGCCTGACCTGCAGTAACGGTCTGCTCGCTTCTGGTGGCTCCTGCGTCAGTTCGTGTCCGTCGAACACGTTCAGCTCGTCCGGTTCTTGTGTCACATGTCACCCGGATTGCGCGACGTGCTCCGGTGGATCTTTCAGTCAATGCACGAGTTGCAACAAGAACCTTCCAGTCCTCACGAACGGTCGTTGCCTAGCTACTTGTAGCCAGAACCAGTACCTCGACCCTACTTCGTCCACATGTCAGTCGTGTGATGGGAGCTGTGCCAGTTGCTCGGGTTCAGGTCCGAACAACTGCCTTGCCTGTTCAAGCTCTAGCCAAGTCCTCCGTGGCGGAACCTGCGTTGCCGCGAATTGCAGTAGCGGAACTAGTGTAGTCCCAGGTCTTGGTGCATGTCTCGCCGAACTCGTTCTCGTACCATCTTCCTCTAGTTCTGGGTCCTCGCCTCTTCCATCTATCCCGGGTATCTCAACACCTTCAAACACGACAACGACGCAAGCTTTACCGTGGTGGGAGATTCTCCTGATGACGCTCGGTTGTGCGTTTATTTTCATTGCGTTCCTGTATTGTTGGCGCCGTCGTGCACGGAAACAGCGCGCGAAGGAGACGGCAGCCTTCGCCTCCGCCAAGGCTCTTAACCACAAGTCCAACTGGAGATTGCGTCTAGCGCGTTTCGGCGAAAAGTTGTTTGGACGCTCGCGAAGCCAATCTCCTCCAGATTCCGAGGAGATTGCACTGTGGAAACTACGTGCAGCAGAAGAGGCACGACACGATCGGTCGTTGGAGAAGGTCATCGAGGCGTACGGTATTTCGAGGGCAAGCTCCCCGCACGAGTCTAGACGGATGGAGTCGCATGACTACGAATCATACCGTTCTCACCGGTTATCTGGGGGCTCTTTGTACTCCGAAGTGACGGGGATGCCACAACGTGGGCCGGAACCCCGACAACCTGTGAAGACGAATCCGCTGACCTCGCGATTCTCCTCGACCACTCACGGCTCTTCGGTGTACAAGAAGCCGAGCTTGATGAGACGGGAACCGTTTCCGCCCAAGTCGCAAACGGATGCTGGGACGTATGCTGCCTCCGTTCGACAGTCATCCCAAGCAAGGAGCGATTCATACTCGGCAACATTAACGAACACGGGCGGATCAAATAACCCGTTCCGTAAAATAAAATGAAACGGTTGCCATTACATTCACAAGTATTTGATGAGCTTCATCCCCACATGGACGCACGACGCAATTAGATTATAAATTTGTTACAAGGATGGATCCTTTTTACTCCCTCGTTGACACGGTTTCCCCTTGCAACTGTCATTGTATCCATTCGTCCCCATTGCGTTATATACTGGTAGTATAGTGTTTAAACAAGTAGTTAATGTAGCATGACGAGCATGGCAACCGTACGAGTTACATACTTATATTAAACGTGCCTGCAATGGCCCCTGGTGAGCGGCTCATGATATGACCGCGTGAACCAGCGCTGAGTCGGTGCGGTGTGGCAGATGGCGGCGGCTGTCTATCCTTGGTCGCCTCCGAGCCAATGTCCTGATCAACCCACGTGCATGTGCACAGGACACAAGGACACACAATTTATCAATAAATCTGGTCATACCTGCACCCTAACGGCGTCTCAGCCGCCCTCCTGTATGGCCAAGCGTCGACTGTTTTAAGCATGGTCAGAGCGGTGAATTTCGCCACACTGCCCCCTCGCTGCTCTCCCCCTCTACCGCTGCAACGAGATGACTATGTCCGTTGGCTCTGTGGTAGGTAAACAGGCTCAGCCTTCGTCCTCCGAGGTATGGTATGACGACATCCCTGGGTCCATCTGCGGACCCGAAGATGGCCCCTGGCCACGCTCGTTCACACGTCTCGGAACATCCGAGGCTTGGGCAACGCTCGCGCAAGCGTCCGATCCGCAGAGCATGTCCTATGGCGCCTGCGGACGGTGGCATGCAGATGCGGTCAACTTTCAGCCGTTCCCTGGGACGAGGAGCCAAGATCGTTATGCAATGCAGCGACTCGATATTGGTGGGCGGACGTGGATGTTTACGGCTGTGTTCGATGGTAGGTCGGCAATAATCACCGCCTTTTTCTTTGGTTGGACCTGACGGGTTGTCACCTCCCAGGTCATCTTGGTGATGCGACTGTGGAACATGCGGCGTACCACATGCCCATCATCGTACGGGAGTTTCTCGAGGAAATAACGCTGAAGCATCGCGGGCGTGCTGTCCCACCGCCACTAATCGCGGACAGGTTTAGCAATGCTATCCGATCATTTGATGACGCCATTGCCAACGACGTCTTGGATTTATTTTCAGGCGGATTGCAATCAGTCATGGATATGCCGGACGAGGAAATTTACGCCATCCTCAACGATCATGCAACGGGCGGGCAAAACTTCAAGAAGGCACGGTTGTGCATGTATGGCACTACCGCGCTTGTTGCGCTAGTCGACCCTGACCATGAAAATCTCTGGTTGGCTAACCTCGGCGACTGTCAAGGAGGTGGGCGCGGAGGGTTCTGAGTCATCACCCGCCCGCTGACTGATGCTGTTTGTGATCAGTCATGATCTCGGAAACCGAGCACCGGTCGTGGAATTTCGAGGTTCTGACCACAAGCCACAACGGGGTCAATAAATGCGAGGTTGAACGTGTGGAGAGCGAGCATCCGGGAGAGCCCGAATGCGTTGTCGACGGCCGTGTTCTCGGTGCCATCGCTCCTTTTCGATGTTAGTTAGGGTCTCGGGATCTTTTTTCTTTCTGGCCTGTTACCTTACGTCTGATCGGGCTTTTTGACACTTTCAGGTATTGGCGATACGCCGTTCAAGCAACCGCCCGAGTTCACGAGGCGTATCCTATACAACCTCTTCTCAGGCGGTCATGATACGTCACCATGGGAGGAGTTTCTCGTCAAAAATTTTACGCCGCCTTACATATCTGCCATGCCCGAGGTGACACATTACCCACTCGACGCGTCGCAAAAGGGTCTGCGCAAATACCTCGTGTTGGCTTCTGATGGGTTCACGGATATCTGTGGGGAAGGTCAACGGAACGTGATCGAGCGGTGGTTGCAATGCATGGCATCCCGGGAAGGGTGCGGTGCGGAGGATAATATGGCGTCACAGTTACTTTGGCAGGGGCTTGGAGGGGACGTGATAGGCGTGTCGAAGGTGTTGACGTTGGACTTGGACGTACCTTGGCTAGATGACATTTCGATCATCGTTCAATCTCTGTAGGGGACGATTGTTAATATGGGTTCTTAGGGATACCTAGTATTGTACACTAGTAGGACTAGTTGGCTTTGTCAATGAGCTCTGCAAGGCAAGTCATTAGTCACCTTTGCCAAATAAGGTGCACTCAGTGCAGCACCTGCCAGGAGCTTCCATGGCGGGGGCACTGGTCAATTCATCTCAGCCTCTTGACGACCTCGATATCATGGAAGTATATGAGGGGGATGTCATGCCAATCGATGACACGGATTACACGACCCCTGCAGATGTCGTCCCGACCCCCTTGAAACACGTTCGCCAACGTTCCAACAGCCTTGGCCCCGACGACCGCGTCGAGCTATCGAGCGCAACAGGCACAAAGAGAAAGACCCAGTATATTCCCGAAGATAATGGCGCGATATATGGTGCATCTCGGTTCGGTCATTTCGGAGAGTATATGCAGCGGAAACGTGCCAAGCTACAGATCCAAAACGCGGGCATAGTGGACACGGAGACGAGCGGCGAGGGGAAGAGTAACATCTTCAGAGGGATCTCCGTATACGTGCGTCTCCGTATCCTGCTTGATGTTCTTGGGAACTATGTCGACGACAATAAAAATTATATTATGGATCTATTGTAGGTGAATGGGTGGACGAAGCCGTCGGTGCAGGATATACGGAGACTTCTTCTTCAGCATGGCGGCGTATTCCAACCATATCTCGATAAAAAATCGATCGTGTACGTTCGATATGCTGCGTTGTTGGCCTCGTGCGTGTGACCTCTGTCCCACAGGACCCACATCGTGACGTGTTCGCTCACCGCAGCCAAAGTCAAAGAGTTTAAGCACATGAAGGTGGTCAGGCCCGAGTGGCTACTGGACAGTGTGACTGCTGGATTACTTCTTCCCTGGGCCAACTACATCTTTCGCCCGGGGGATAGGTCGGAGCAGTCTCAGGGCTCGCAGATCGGTCAGGCGACGTTACAGCTACAAGCTACTCAATCGACGTCGGGGACGCATGCACCACAGGCTGGGCAGTCCTGTTCAAGTGGGGTCGGCGCTGAAGGAGATGTTGGCCTGACAAAAGAAATCGGAGTGGACCCAGAGGACTCTGTCTCCGAATGGGCCCCACGTCCCTTCTATGTGACAGACCCCGGCACAGAAGAGGACGCTGCGCGCGTTCCCGAATACGCCGCACGCCGTTCCAACGAGATGGCTGAACGCGTGATGGCTAATCCTCAGTGGAGGGCGGCGCATACATCCATCGCGCCCGACTTTATCGAGGGCTTTTACAAGAATTCACGTCTGCACCATTTGTCTACTTGGAAGGCAGAACTTAAAGGTCTCGTGGCGGAGGCGCAGGAACGGGCAGAGAATGGCGCGCTTGATGCGCCGCCTGACGACAGTGACGGGCCCGCTGTTTCTGGCGCACGAACGAAGTATACGGACCAGTTTAGTATGAAAGGCGCAGGGTTTGTTCTTCAGTCTCCTTCCCGAGCCAAGGGAAAGCAAAAAGCGGAGGACTTTGAGAGGGTTATCATGCACTGCGATTTCGACTGTTTTTTCGTCTCTGCTGGTCTTGTAAGCCGGCCTCAACTTCGGGGGAAACCTGCGGTTGTCTGTCATTCTCAGGGCAGTCAGGGTGGTGCTTCTAGCACGAGTGAGATTGCTAGCGCGAGCTACGAGGCGAGGGCATTCGGTATCAAGAACGGAATGAGGCGGGTTTTCTTTGTTGAAATGAACGATTAGGGTATTGTCTAACAAGACATCGTAGTCTGCGACAAGCCCGCCAGTTGTGTCCTGAGGTAGTCACTATCCCGTACGAATTTGAGCGGTGAGTTGATTGACTCAGCCTGTGTGATAAAAGTCTTCATTCATCTCTGAACCACTAGATACAAGACATTCTCGCTTCAATTTTATACCATCTTGATGCGCCACGCGGATGATCTTCAAGCCGTGTCTGTTGACGAGGCACTCATAGACGTGTCTTCCGCCGTCGCTCGTTTGAGGTCCGCTTCCCCGTTCTCTGCAGACGATTTTGCGGTTACTCTTGCACGGACCATCCGAGATCAAGTGAAACAAGCCACCGGATGCGAGGGTACGCACGTCGTGTTTTGCGACAGTTCTCTGCTAATCGCCTCCGCAGTCAGCATCGGTATCGCGGAGAACATCCAGCTCGCTCGTCTCGCCACGCGCCAGGCAAAGCCCGCTGGATTATTCCATCTTGAGCACGACGACGTACAACGCGTCCTTGAACCGCTCGATATTGATGACTTGCATGGTTTTGGCCGTTCCACGCGGCAAAAAGCAACGGAGAAACTCGGCGTGACGAACCTGGGTGAGCTGATGACACGGAGCAAGGCGCAGCTCTGCGAGGCGCTGGGAAAGGGCACAGGGGAGACGCTCTACAAAGCCGTCCGAGGCATCGACGATCGAAAACTCGAATCGGACAAACCTCGCAAGTCGGTCTCCTGTGATATCAACGTGTGTTTTTTCCTGTTTTTCCTGTTTTTGATCCTTTGGCGGGACAAACGATGCTAATGAGGATGTTGTAGTATGGTATCCGATTCGAGAACAACGAGCAAGCGAAAGAGTTTGTGTATCGTATGGCAGAGGAGGTGGCGAGACGCCTAGATAGTATCTCCATGCGTGGTCGCTTTCTGTCGCTCAAGATTCTGAAACGTGATCCGAGCGCGCCCAAGGAGGCACCAAAGGTACGTCAAGTCCATCGTTTTATGAGGGGGGGACCTCACAGTACCTCTAGTTCATGGGTCATGGGCTCTGCGAATCATTCAACAAGCAGGTAGCGCTGGCGAACGCGCAGGGCCAGGCGACGAGTGACAGCATGGACATTGGAGACCATGCATGGCGTCTACTCAAGTCCTGGGGTTTCGATCCGGTTGAACTTCGTGGGATAGGTATCCACATCCAAAAGTTGGAAAACAGCCAGAACGGAGACATCGGACAGGCGAAATTGGCCTTCCAGACTGTGAATAGAAAACCCATGTCGAATGGCCCGGCGCCACCGAAGCATGGGCTCGATGATACACCTGAGGTTGTGGTTCAGCCGCCGTCTTCGCAAGGTGAAGCTATAATGGCTGATGCACCTGAGCAGAAATATGTGGATCAGGTCGGCTTGCCGTCCCTTTCACAAGTCGACATGGAGGTTTTGGAAGCGCTACCAGAAGACATCCGAAAAGAACTAGAAGACGAGTATCGACGTCGCTCACACTCGCCCATGCTCGTCGAGGCTCCACCTGCACCAATTGCCGCACCCTCCTCCTCCAAGGTAGCAACGGCCAAGGGTCCGAACGTGAAACGTATCACACAACAGCCTGCGCCCAAATCAGGGAGCAGCCTCTCGCCGCAGAAGAGCGTGCTGTTCGCGAAACGCGACACGCCTGCGAGTGCATCTGTGGTACGGGTCTCCGATGCCGAGCTACGCGAGTTGGACATCGACCCGGATGTCTTTGCCGCGTTGCCCGTTGACATGCAGCGCGAACAGCTGATTATGGCCCGGCATACTAAAAAGGGTGGTGTCATCAGCGAGCGGCGGCTCGTGATCAAAGATACGATTCGTGCGCCGCGCGATAAACCGTCCCATCCAAAGAACCCGCCGCCGAAGGCGTATCGTCCCCGTCCCCCGACATTGAAGCAGCAGGGCAAGCAAAAGGGGGAGAAACTCTCTTTCACCGAGACGGACGACGTACAGCGTGTCATTGAAGCGTGGGTGGAAGGCTTCGAGGAATATACTCCGAATCAAAAAGATGTCGACTTCTTTTGCAAGTTTCTTGTGCAGAGCGTGGAGTTTTCCGATGCGGGTATGGAGAAGACGATCGCTGTGATGAAATGGTGGCTTGTCCTGCTGCGTCGAAGGTGGAGGGTATACGAGGGAGATCAGTCCGAAGTGAATCAAGTAACTCAACGGGTCACGTCGGAAGTAATAGGCAAGGCTTGGTGGAAAGCCTTTCGTGAAGTGAAGGACAAAGTCGATGTGGCCGCACGGAAACGCTTCGGAGGAACTCTGGCTTTGTGATCGATCATGTACCTACATACTTCATAACTAGCGTACACTTGATATCTCTACTTCACGACACCAACGAGGGCATACCTAGAACTGAATACTACCGAAACCTATTTGTCGCCTCTCGCAAGGAACATGTCTACTGGGTGTCCAGCAATCTTTGCCCCTACGACAATCTCAAAGGTGATGTTGTTTAATCCTGCTCTCTCGAACGTAGATCGGATTTCCTCCTCCGTAAACCCTCCTCTGTGTGCGACGATGTGATGAGAGGTCTCAGGGAATATCTCATGTGTCGACTCTCCATGAACAAGATCCGAAACAAGCAGCGACCCCCCCGGGTTCAAATACTCTGTGACGAGGGTCTTTGTCACTTCGTCGATGGAAGTGAAATGATGGTAAGAAGATGCACACTGCGAGAGGATATATGGGGTAGGTGAATAACCCCCATGCGTAATCTGTTATTGGACATCTAGTAGATACTCACGACAATCACATCAAATGTCATGCCTTCCAGCTTCTTCTCATGTGGGGAGACGCAAATGGCTCTCATTTCTTCTGGCGGGATACCATGGTCACTGACGATCTTGTTATATTGATCAACCATTCCTTGGCTGATATCGACGCCGACGATCGACTTGGGGTCCTCTGCCGCCAATGCGCGGGAGATGAGACCTATTGGGAAACATGAGCATGGGAAAAGGAATGCTTGCGGGGACTGCCGTCGAAAAATGGGGCTTTCGAGAGAACGTTTCGAGTGACGGTACACCACACCCCGCTATGACTCACCTGTTCCGCACGCGAAATCCATCACGGTCGTGATGCCCTCCTTGAACAACCCGGTGGCTTTCATGGCTTGTGCGATTTTCTCGGCGGACTTCTGTGCATCGGGGCGATCGTTGTACTGGTGCGCCGATGCGTCAAAGTAGTGTTTGTTGGCTGATTCGTAAGTGTCCAGTGCCGGCGTGTGAGTGTCGGGTGGGTGGTGTACATGTGAGGTGTGAGAGTCATGATCCAGGGGGTGGGGCACATGCACCTGGGGTGCTTCTCGGTCGGGGACGGGATCATGATGCGTTTGCGACTGTGTCATTAGGACTTGTTAGCGATGGATGGGAACAAACGACGTGGCGAATTCAACGGGATCTAGTCAGCGGGCGTGTGCAACACTGCGGCTGATGTTTGTACTCATAGCTCATTACATAACCGGAATATATCGAATCCCTACGACTGTCCGGTTACATATATACCCGGTGTTCTTTGCGCTGCCTAACACAGCATCGCCCTCCGGGCACACCTGGCCCCGAGGTTGGTCGGTAGTGCGTACGAGCTAAGCATGCAACGGCCCACTCGCCATAAACGCGCACGAGGGAGAGGTGCACTGTAGACACCGACAAAATCGAAATCTTCGGAAAGCCTGCATAAACTGATACACTTGCCCACCACACCGACGTTACAGTCCACGTCTGGTGAAACGTCCAACACGACCTGAACGTCCGAACGATCTACAACCGATAATAACATAGGT
>JBBPUO010000033.1:1428-24291 GCA_038094755.1 Caloboletus firmus | reverse complement strand
AGAGTCGGAGCACCTGAATGCACTCTTTTCTCCCTGTGATGCCAGCGCGCCACCTGCACCGGATTACTGCCACCCTTCACCCCTTTCACCCCACGAACCTTCTTCATTGCTCGAGGTTGATGTCGATGCGCCCTACCCTCTGTTGGCCCCGGTCAGTATACCTTGGGCTTCGAGCCAGCCCTCTGAATTGGATCCCGAACCGCCATCTTCGTCTACCTCCAGTTCTTCGTTGACATCGTTGACCGATTATGACGAACTTCCCCCACCCAGCTCACCGCTAATATCAAGGCTAGATCTCCCTGATTTTGAGGACGATGGGCCTCCCAAGATTGTTCCCTCCTCTCCCTGTCGAAGATCTTGTTCGGGTCTACCCGATTCTGATATCGAGATGGGCGACTCGACCAGTAATCCAGCGCCTGTGTTACCTGGTCAACAATTGCTGTCGCTTCCAGGAGCGGACACCGACGACGACCTAATATCTAGGATCGCCATCCCATCGCGTTCCGTTCCTTTCGCACCCAGCCAACCCCTCCTTTTTATCGATGATCCACAAGACGTACCGTTACCACGTTCACCATCTCCCGAGGATTTTGATTTGTGTCTCTCGCCAGAGGACATTACGGATCCCGAATTGGCCAAGTTATTCGACCTGCGGAAGAGGTCCATCGCCGCTGAGCGCGCCGCCAGGCGTTTGGAAGGGCTCGCAGAAGATGTGGACCTGTTCACGCGGGCCGAAGCCCGAAAAGTACGCAAGCGAGAACGAGAGCGAAGTAAAGAAGTGGGGGCCCTTCTTCGGCTCAAGTTGGGCGATGCTGTCCCGACGTGTCCCCAGGAGCGAAGCCCCGAGTACGAACCACAAAACTATGCACGTCGTCGAGGTGTTATTGGCAGTGTGTCACAGCTTGTCGCACAGATGGTATTTCGCAGGAACGAGGCTTCTCGGCCGCTGGCCAAGCGGAAGATGGCCAACACTGCTCGCGAATACGTCCGATCCGCATTATCCGATGCTGTTACTGCGTATGATTAGCGTGCGACGGCATATCTGCCTGCATTTTACTATGGCGCGTGCTATTTGCTGTGAGGTGTGTGCTTTAATCGTTCGCCTACGCAAAAAGACTAGACTGAATCATGATACCCGTCTCTTTCTTTTTACACTATTTGGTCCGTTTTTTAATGACATTCTAGACCTGAGATTTCGAAACGTGATGTATGCTGATCAGTGTGTGAGTGTGTTTTTGAACACTATGCTTTCTCTCCTTCTCCCTCCCTACTTCATTTGTATGCTTGTAGCTTGTAGTGTTCATCGCTCCCTTGGAGTTGGGTTATTCGACTCGACTTCTTCTTTCTTTGCACATCGTTCTTCCTTGTCCAAATTCTTCATCTTTGTGCTTTACCATCATTCCTTTTTTTTTTTTTCATTGACAGATTTATGCTCGCATGTTATGAGAAAAAGAAAAGGTATTATGGAAACGGAAGTCGAACCGCAGGATCCAACCTCTTTTTTGTGTGTGTGTGTACCAATGGTATCGTGAACCAAAAGCTCATAGTATCTATGCGCCCTCTGCCCCGTATCGTTTGTTGGTCAGTGCTTGCAGTGTGTCATGAATACATCTAGCCAAGGGCCGGTGCGCGGTTGCGTTGGCTGCGGAACATGCCAATGGGGACCGAGACGATCGGTCTGTGACTAAAGCACACCCGGGCTAAATGTATTGTACCGGCTTGCTGTGGTCTTGAGTTCGGTGGAGGGGTAGAACCAGGCCATCTTACAAATGGGGCCAAGTGCCAAATGGGAAGTGGAAGTTGGAGTGGACTCTAGTATGTCGGTGTCCAGCCCAAAAAGTCCAATGAGAGATGGGGGTATGTATTTTCTTACTCCGTATCAATACTTACTAGTACGTGGTGAGGTCAGTGACGAGTCTTTGGCGAGCAAGTGGGGGCGGGGTGAGCCGGTAGCGCGCTCGTGAGTCATGTTGTTGTCGTATACATGAACCTTTTGAAGTTCACATTGTGGACTCGGGGGCGACAATGACGCGAGCTTGCGAGGCACAGGCTTGGACGTCCAAGACCACGACGGATCGGGATGGTTACGGGTATCACCCGGGCCGGCAGAGGAGGGGGGGCGGGGGCGGGGGAAGGGACTCAGAGGGACGCGTTGGTTTTACAGTTGCCTATCGATACGAGGGTGGACACGTGTCGCGCTCTAGGACAGAACGAGGTGTAGGTGGTCTTCTTGGCTGCTCTGATCCGATGGGCCCCAGTCTGGATTTGGCCCGCCGTGGGGGGTGGTACTTGCCAAAAGAGCCAACTGCTGCGGTGAGATGCGATTGTCAAACACTGCCCCTTTGTGTCTGGGGGGGGACGAAGATTATATTTCCGAAAGACGATGTTTGGTGACGGATATGGTACAGCATCTTGAGAACGATCAGACGTCTTTCGTGGCAGTCGACTCGTAGAAGGGGGGTTCAAGTGCTTGTCATGGACGTCGTATGTGACCACGGCAGGACTGAACGACGTCGCCCTGATCAAGCAGCATCTGTATACAAATACTGGCATGCGATCCCGCTTTGTTTCCGCGGCCATGCCACGACGTGGATTTGATTTGGCGCTGTCCAGTGTTCGCAATTTAAAAGACGACCCGACTTTGGGCGATTGCCGCGGTGACCAAGACCGAGCGTACGCTGCCTGCACCCACTGCCGTTTGATCCAGTTCGTGGGTGATCACTAATAACGTCGTTCAAATCCTACCCCGCTAGTTGGGGGCACAGTCGTCACTTGCTCCGTGATCAACGTACAGACTGTAGCACGGTGACCCTCTTCCGACAATCACGGACACGCCCACCCAAACGACGGCCGCTATCAAGAAAGATGCTCAAGGTAAACGATTTCCGTCTGTGCGGAGGATCTTACTCTGCCTTGCCCCGCACATGAGATCGTCGAGTGCTATCCCAACCTCGAGGACCGGACGGAAATGCAAGTATGATCATCGGGTCTTCATCCAGTGACAGTGTGCGTCTTGAAAGGTATTTCTGCTCCCGTGATGCGTACATACCCGAGTCCCCCGTTATCAGCGTATGATAGTGTCGGCTTCGTTGACCAGGATTGGTCGAGTCGGTTCCCTACTGGGATTCACATCTGCATGTAATGGGCTCTGTCGACGCATCGGGTGTGTACAGCGTACTAGCAGGCTTGCGTAGGGGGACACTGCTTGCTTACTGGACTCGCGGATACCGACATCAAGAAGAGAAACTGTGATAGTGGCGAGATGTCTGATTGGACATTGGTGATGGATACCTGATAAAACTGTGACCACGGAGACACCTGCCATCGATGGACGTCGTGGATCGAGTTGCGAATATTAATGATAGCGGGCTTCCGTTGACTAGGGAATTCCAGACGGTTCCCCAAGAACGTTGCTGCTTGATCGAGCGGACTTGGCTCGACTGAGCGTCGTGAGGGCGTCGAGGGCATTATTGTACTAGGCTACAATTGCTAGGATGAAGCTGGCAGAATTCCCAACGATAGACTGGGATGGGCGTAGAGCTGAATTGGGCGAACAAGAACAAAAAAAAAAAATAGAAAGTAACAAACGGCCATGAGGCGATGATAATTGTAGCCAAAGAGGAAAGTTATTTGTACTGTGGGAGTCCAGTTGCTTTTCGTTTCAGCATGTTGTTTTCGTCCTGATTTATAAACAACTCTCCCTCCGCACTGGTTGTCCTCCAGCTCGTTCCTGCTCTCTCTCTCTCTCTCTCTTCTCGCCATGTCCACTCCCGTGCACGCCGTCCATACCATCCACGGCACCTTCTCTGGCATACCTTCATACCCTAGACTTCCAACTCAATCATCCTACTCATCATACGCTGGCGTCGTAATGGACATACCCGACAGACAATCCCCAGGACTACCCAAGGCTTCATGGCGCGTCATTCCCGTCTCCATACCCCCCAGCTGCAGGCGGCTATCTCCATCCCTCGACACCCCTCGACGGTCCCCGCCCCACGCAACCATCGCTCAGCCCACCCGTTTTCCACAAGAAAACCCCTTTGACGACCGCCACGCGTCCCGTCCCGCGTGCACTGCTCCAAACGAGCAACTCGTACCATACCAGCGCACGCGACTGGCATCGCAGTCTTTTGTCGTGAAACTGCCACGGCCTTCACATCTGGAGGCGTTGGTTCGCCAGAGGACGGCCCAGAGGCTCGCGCAGGATCGCGAGGCCCGTTGCAAGGCTGTCGCTGGGATTTTGTTGAACAGGGTGCATGCGGTTGGCAAGCCAATGCGGCGGGCACCGCCCAATCTGGATGTACCGCGGACGTATAAACGTAGCCGACTGTCGACGATGGTGACCGTCGATGATCTGTAAGGTTGGCTTGTCGGATGCTGTGTCTGTCGTCGCGTATCTGACGTGTTGAGCAGATGGTATTCGTGTTAAATATGGGTGTTCTTGTTGGTGAGGAACCTGTGTACTGAGCCAATCGTTTGATGTGATGTTTCTTCAAGAGAGTGTTTTATGTACAACAGTAGAACGGGACATTTTTGATGACCAGACAAATGCAATAATTGTGTACTTTTTTTCTTTTCTTTATTTTTTTGATGACAAATTTAGACGGAAGCAAAATGGCAGTGTTGAGTTGCTGTTAACCCCTTTGGGTGGAACCAATCAGAGAGGTGATGGCACACTGCCTCAGCCATTGCCCTCAAGGCGGATGTAGTCATGTTGGGATCGTTAAAACCACTCGTCTCAGTCCTGGTCGTCCTGGCCGACGTCCACAGCAACTAAAATTCAATGTTCGTTGGCAGAATGGCGAGCTGCGCCCAACGGGCGCCCAGCGTGGTAGAATCCGAGGCTTCTCTCGGCTCGCTCTCCCAGCATTCGTGACTGAATCGCGACTCTATCCGCGCCGTCCCAACGCCCCTCCCCATTCCCTCTATCGTCAATTGACCGGTTCCAGCCCTGAACACGATGAACTTTTCATTGGCGCAGGATAGTCCCTTTAATACTGTCCTTGTCTCACCAGAGGGCCGGCTTCTCTACCGGATCGAGACGCCAAGTTTTCTCAGCGCGTCGTCGTCCTCAGCCACGACAACGGTCAAACGAGTGAGCACGGATGGTCTAAGCGAAACCGAGGTTGGCCGTGTGGTGTGGCAATCTGGTCGACCTGGTACGGTCGTCGTACACGGCCACGAACTCTTCGTCAACCGGAGCAAATTCTTCAGTTCGTGAGTGGCTCCACCCCACTCTCCCTCTCTCTCTCTCTCTCTTCCGGCTCCCCTCCATCGTTTTTGCGAGTTGGCGTTCTATTCGACATCACGAAGATCGTATTATTATTTTTTTGACCCTTGCCTTGCCTTTTTTTTTTCCTTCTCTGATCGGATGAGTGCTTTTTTGGCTTCGATGGAAATTGAAATAATAATGAAAAAAAAAAAAAAAAAAGGTCACGGACGTTTACAGCGCTCAACGGACAATCCTACAAATGGTCGTTTGAAAATGATTCATCACTGGTACGTAGGGTCCACCCTCTTTTTCCCTCTTCCCCCCCTTCCCTTCCCTTCCCTTCCATTTCCCCGTTCCTGCTTCCTCGTTCGCCTTTTCCCGATGTTCTTGATCGTTGGACTCTGGATCGTTTTCATTGATGGACTTTCCCCCTCCCCTTTTCCCTTTCTTTTCTCGCTTCTTGATAGATGGCCAGCAACGATAGCAAACAAGCACCCGCCGCGACCTACTTGCCTTGTGCGGGATCAAACCCCGGACTGATCCACATTACGCCACACGGGCTAACCATCACCGGAGACGTCCTTGTGACGTTTGTCTGTGTCGAAGGCGAACGACGGAACGCCCACAGGAGGAGAACCTGACCGGGGGCGGCGAAGGGAGGAAAAAGGAGGGGGGAAGGGGTTGATGTGTATCGTATGGGCACAGTGGGCATTTTTTTCTCTTCTTCGTGCTGGTTGGGGATGCGGGTGATGTTTTTTTTTTTTTTCTCATTCCTCTTTCTGTTCTCTTTCCTTTTACTTCTCTTGCCGTGGGTGTACGTTTTAAGTGTTCTCCCTGTTGCTTTGTATATCTGTCTTTTCATACCCCTATGACTAACCTCTCCCTCTCTGGGTCGTACTCTGTCACCTAGAATCTATTCCCAATGTGATCATCTACGTCCGTTCCAGCTTTCATCGATTCTCAAAAGAAACTAGTAGAGGGTAGCCTCAGAGAGGAGATTATCAAAAGAGAGAAACAAAACAAAACAAAACAAAACCACGCATCACCCCCGTATCGCCCCATTACAAACCGACAAGTCCCGAATAAACTCCCAGGCCCCCCCCCAAAGGAACCACAACCAGCAAGTACAGTATGCACTCGAAACGCTCGCCTATACAGTAGTACGTAGACTGACCTTGTGGGATGACAATCCTGTCATGGCACGGCGCACGATAATATCGACTTCAAAAAAAAAAACACGTTTTTATATATACCCATGCCCCCCCTTTCATCTTGGTAATACAGATCCATCTCCGATAAAAAGGACGGGACGGGTCACCATCGGAAAGAGCCTTGCCTTGGAGTCACGCCAAATCCTGGCCTTTTTGACACGAATGGAAAGAAAAGAATCAGAATCACAGAATCATTGGCGTTCTTGGATGGATATCCAATGTTCGATGGGAGGGGGAAGGGGTTGTCGTTATCTGGCGCGATCACAAAAGCAGTCAAAAGGATGAGCAAGCATCAAAGTAAGAGTCGCTGCTCGTGAGTCAGAGTGCTTCGGTGGCATCCGTGGGGCTCGGCCGAAGGTCCAAACGTTCATGGTTCCTTTGCTTCACGTAACACGGTACCTGTGTTCAGGGTCCAGACGTAAGAAGACGCAAGTATTGATATTGTGTCAAGTATCTAATGAGGAATGTAGGGCACTCGGTCTGCAGCGTGTCCTAGTCGTCAATTGGTTTTCCCAATGAGGGTCAGGCAGACCAAACTATTATTTTAGATCAATGCCACTTTCAGCATGGTGGTTGGAAGAGTGCACCCACCACCAACACATCTTCCTCTCCCTACCCATCTACTTCGTCATTGTTCAAATGGACCGCGCGTTTGGATCGCGTTGTCTGTGCCTCCGCCCGAGACGCGTCCAATATAGGGACCACCTTCATCTTCCCGCTCCGCTCCAGATCTTTATCGGGAATCTACACACATCGTTGAGTCAGTACCCGAAAAGGTGCACGGATCAAACGTCACAAAAAAAGCACAAGTTGCGGCACGACTGACCGGAAGTCGAACGATATATGCCAAGAACGTGGAACATGCCGCAAGGAAAAACACCGCACGGAGAGAGACGGCATACGAATCCCTCGCAGCACGTTGTAAATCAGGGGCAAGTCGCGCCACGAGCGTCGTCGAATGCCGAATGCGATTGATCATCTGCGGCAGTAAGCAGAGGTCGGTGGCGATGCCCGGACGGCGGTATGTGGACGTGACTCTCACCTCGTCCGCGTCAGGCGTATGGATGCGTGCGCGCAATTCCGAAGTGAGTTTGGATTGGAATAGGGCTGACGACACCGCGACACCGCACACTTGTCCTGTACACAAGTGCGTCAGAGGCCATTCACAGCAAGGTTGGGGCCAGTGACTCACCGACACCACGAAAAACCTGTCCGAATCCTGTACCAACGGCCATCGAACCTTCTGTGCATCATCATGAGTTCGGTGTGATCATGTTCATTCCCTCTTATCACGCACCGGGCAAATGCGCTAGCAATGCAGCTGATGGTAGCAATGAAGAACAGTCAAATGTCGTTGCCTGTTGCCAACAAAACGTATTCACACGTACTCTGCGTCGTTTGCAACACCACAGCGTTCCCAAAGCCAAACGGGATCTGTCGTTTCCTGGTCAGCCTGATACGACACAGGGGAAAAGATTTGAAAGAATTACGATGCTGAACCATGTTTGCAGTGGACCCGAATTTTCGTGAATGAATGTGATCAGGACGATTCCGATGAACGGAAAGAAGCCAAAAACGAGGTTGGTCATTTTATATTTTCCCGTGCGATGCATCATCCAACTATGAACCCGTCAACGCGCTCTGAATGCAGCAAACGCAAGGCACGAACGACTCACCCAGCGAGCAATGACCCGATAGACATAGCAGTACTATTAGGGAGCAAATGAAGGCCTTTCATCGTCACATTTGTATTGCGACGCACGACACGAGAAGGATGCCTCACCTGCTATGGATGCACTCGTCAAAGCTACAGTTTGGAACCACATGGGGAAAAAATACATGATCGAGAAGTTGCACAGGGAGACGAGAAAATTGCTTATCCCCACCAAAACAGGGACGCGCTGCTTCAACAGAAAAGGTGCGAGCACAGGTTCTGGGGCAACCAGCAGCTCCACCAGTACGAATGCAACGGAAAAGGCGCAGGCCAGCGAGAGCGGAATCATGACCCAGGGATCATCCCACTATGGCAAGCTCAGATTTTGGAATGGGAAGATGATAAAATATATACCGTGTAGTTTTCATTGAACTTCATACTCAGGAACATCAAGAAAGCTCCCACCTGACAAAGTCAATTTGTCCCAAAAGTTTGGTCAACGGAGGATAACAACGTACCGCCACCAGCAGTGTGAAGCTGCCAGCCCAGTCTACTCTCTTTAGTGCGTCCTTGGTGCTTTTAGCCTTTCCCTGCAGAGAAATTAAGCAGGTGGTCCGGAGCTTGCGATAACGGAGCTTACGGGAGTCACGTAACGCAAATTATATGTGGTTAGAATGAGTGATAATGCAAAAAGGGGTAACTGCATAATAAACGCCCATCGCCACCCAAACCTGAATTCAGAACAGGATAAATTAAAGCTTCGGCAAGATGAAAACAGGCAGTTCTCACCAATCAGTCACAACACCCCCAACGGGTCCTCCAAGCCCCATGCCGAGCTAAAAGAATACTTCAATGACTCCGCATGAAAACCGGGAACGAGCAACGTACGCCATTGAATAAGGCGGCAACGCCTTGTGCCAGGCCCCTGGACTGTGTCATGTTAATGATCATCGCAGCGTAATAATTGCAAACGAAAACGGACACGCAAACTATACATGTCACTGATTACGATCCTGTATCATGGGCGTCAAGATGAGATGAGATGCATACATAGAACATTCCAAAACTCACATGGAGGTCGTAAAGATACCTCCGCCACCTATCCCAGACAGCTACCGGATGTTAATGTTCGACTGAGCGCATACAATTGAAGGGGCGTACGAATCTAGCCAGGATGAGCATTTCCATGTTCTTTGCATACCCGCATGCAGCGGTTCCTAACGCCGCGGCAACGACCGCCGTTTGATTGGCACCTCTCCGTCCCAAGACATTGCACAGGCGACCGTAAAGCGGCGTAAATGTGCAAACTGCCAACAGGTATCTGAAGGCCGCGATACATCAGTTGGGACCGAATGACGTATTCCACAAGCATTTACGATGTTCCCAACCAACTTGCCTGATTGGACTTCTTGAACTCCGATGAGATGGAGGGAAGCACTGAGGCAGACGTGGTCAATTATGACTGACTCGGAGACGACATTTGAACGCATACAGGTTGCCACCAGGGTAGCTGCGGGTTCGATTAGGCCAACTCCACACCAGGAGAATGGTACATACTGTTTAGAGACTGTCAAACGAGGAGAGATCGTCAAAAACGTCTAGACCCATGCTGAGAGACACTGACCGAAAGGAACGTAGCGGACCAAAGGCCAGCTAGAATTGCATAACGTGTCGATCTTGAAATCTCGAGGGGTCCGACGGCCGAACGCGACTGTCTGTCGGACTCCCCGCGCGCGCCGAGGCTGGATAATAACGGATCACGTTCCGTCGCCATCTACAGCGGCCCAGTGGGTATCGAAAGAGCAAACGGCGCGATCCTCTTTTTAAAAAGAGCGTGTAGACCTTTCCGATTCTCGGACGGGTTTCGGGTGCGCCAAAAAAACCAGTCGTGATCGGGAACCCAAACACCGAGCGAGGGTGCAGCGCGGCATATAGTTATTTAGCCTGTCGGCTCAGAAGCCGATTGTGAATATCAAACTCCGACTTTGCCGAGTTGCGGCAGATTTGAACTCGGCTTCTGTTGTGCAGGACGATTACATCAGCATCCGCCCTTGACAAGGCAATCTGCACAGAACCAATTCAACGTGACCCACGAGTAAGCCTGTCCATTTGCCGCACCGGACGAGCACTGTCTTCGCTCAACATGGATTAAAGTGGAGCTATCCTCGGCCGACCACCGTTGAACAAGTACTGCGCTCGCCAATTCGGTATGTAATAGTCGGCTTGCTAACTTGTCCGCAGTCGGACCAGCGTGTTTGTTATCCGAAGATTGGCAATGCATGCAGCTGCAGGAGCGCTGGCTCCAAGCTACCCATGCAAGACCGCAATCCCAATTCCCACAATTGTCGACGAGGCACCGTCCGGCACCGCTGAAGCATTCTGACAGCCCAGGATGACATGTCTGTCTTTCGTCCACGGTTATGATTCCATGACAGGTGTCGCCTCTGTCTCGAGGTCGACATTGCCTTTAACCACGTTGTCCCGATCAAGACAGCTTTCTCGCCATTTCCAATTGCGCGATATCTGACATCGTTGGTATCGTGTTCGATCGTGAACATAAAGTAGTTACCAGTGTCAGCAAGGGGGGAACGCTGTGGAGAGAAGCGCTCTCCTGAGTTTTGCTGTTCGTTGCACCTTCCAAGTGGCTCCAACATGAGCAGTTGCTTTTGTATTAACGGACGATCTGCGATCCCGGAGTTGGTACAGTCGGAGGTACGTCTCGTTGACGACCTGAATGTTTATCCTCGTCTTCCGCGTTTGAGATCTCCGCACCGTCTCCTTGTCCTGGTTAATGCGCCGGGGGGGTGGGGGTTGCAACGCTGCGCTATCGCGATCCACGACCCGACGTCCTGCAGCATTACGAAACCCGGACAAACGGACTTCCCACACACCCTTGCAAGCTGAAACATCCGAAGGAACCGCGCCGTTATTCCGTTTGGGGTTCAATGTGAGGCTATTGTTGATCAGTGCCAGGGGGAGATACCGAGGTGCGGAAGCGACTCCAAGCAGATCGATCACTTTAGTCAATGGCAATTCCCGTAAGCCTGACATCGGCGATTTCCTGTCTTCCTGTGAGCCAAGGCTCCCATTCAAAAAGTCACAATATACTTCCAACCTAATTCTACTTCGGTGAACTTGGCCAACCCAGGACTTCACGATGGCAATACAACCATGCGGGGATGTCTTCTCATATTTCCTAAAACCTCTTATCTGATATCGTTTCGTGGACGGGTCGAAAAAGGCACCAATTGATAAGTCACAGTCCCCGCTCAAGCCCGAAATGACGAGCCAGAAGAAGACAGCTTTGCGCGTATGTGTGCTCTCGCGTGCCATGCGTCACCAGTCACTTATCATTTGATAGGCAGCTTGGCGTTGCTATTGTCTTTGGCAGACTCACATGGACCAAGTAGCTATACTGTGATGGTTCAAGCTGAGGGTGGGACGACGAATATGCCGTATGATTCCCAATACAAGATATATCGATTATCGTATTTGGTACCAGTAGTATGACAGGAGTAACCCGCAATCGGTCCACTCTTAAATGCCTACACGTCGTGACATCCCGAACATTTTTCCGATATCATACACTCGCTAAAATCAGCCCAATATCGCACCAGGGTCACTGAAACAAGTTATCTGCATGAGCTTCAATTAAGTAATTGTGTCGCCCTGATGGGTTCACAGCAATATCACGCCAATGTTTTAGATTCTGCCTGTAGGATCTCCCGGGGCGGGATTCCTACGAAATTATGTGAGTTACCACCGAGAGGTATATGCCCGACAGCCCTTGCAGTGTTTAAACCAGATCGGGTGAGATGAAGACAGTTAGATTTGCCATTGTCTGATGAATTACAGGCAATATGTACGTAGCAGATGATCTATAATGTTCATCATCAATAAGTTCCTGCTGAATAAATAAGAGTCCTGCCATCGCATGTCGCAAAACAGGACGTGTAGTGCAGTTTGGGTCCGATTAAGACTGGTTGTCCGTTACACCAAATTAATACAATATACTTTGTGCTCCCGATCATTATTTTCCCTGGTTTTGTTTCATCAGCGAACTGGATAACATCAGTTACCATCCGGGTACTTCGAGCTGGATTGCTGATCGGTGCCTTGAACATTATGCCTTCTGACCCCTGCCCCCCTGCTATGTTGCTTTTGATTGAAATTGAATCATTTTTGACTCTCAGGCCTGGTTGAGAAGGCGACCTACTTTTCCACTAGGCACGAACGGGTCACACTTTGCCAATTCAAGTCCCGCTCGGCACAGAGTGTTGAAGGGGAGTGCAGCAGTAAACATGCTGTATGGAAGCATGATAGTGCATATAAGCCGTGATTAGCGTGTAATGTAATGAGCAACCAAGTCATGAATGTACGGTATCGAACGAGTAGAGGGAAACCATTATGATGATATATGGTTGAGACAGGTTAGTGGTGCAAAGGACATTACGCTCAAAATGTACTCGGCAGCGGCTCGGCTTCAATGAGAATTCAGACTCCGCTTCGGCTGCTCACCTGACCAGATTTTTTTTCTCGACAAAAACAGCATAGAATCGGCTCGTCCAACTTGGTAGGCCCAATAAATACTAATCAGACATCTCACGTGCACTTGAAAGAAGCGAGAGATTTCGGCTGTAGATGTGTTTTGAATGGCCAACCTCACAGGGATTCGTGGTAAGCGATGATAATAGCGATGAAACATTCATTGCAGCCACTTCAGTGGTCGGCAATATTACTGCAATGCTTTCTAAAATACGGCCGCGGTAAATGCATATATATATACAACTGCGATATTTGTGTCGGAGATCTCACGCACATCGTACGGAATGTATCGGGGACGACGGGGAGATCCCCCACAGAGACGATGATAAGTTTTCTTGGACCTCACGCAGGGACACAAAAGTCGTTATCACAACAACATCCCCATGATCATTATTTTTTATCACCTAAACTAATTCTGCGCAATATCGATTCGTTTCAACGTGATACTTATCGATGGTGACAATGACTCCACAACCCATTTTGTGCCTGGCAGCTCCCTTCAGGGCTGCGAAAGATTGACGGTATGTCGGGCTGCTCACTCCACGGTACCGGTCCCATGGCCCGGTAACTTACTCTCCGCGGCATCGTAACGACAACTTTGTCCACTGTTGTGACGTATACCCGCAAAGTATAATGCACCTTGCCCACTGAGTTGAGTGACGAACACTCACCATGTACACAGAAGGCTCATGTACCAACTTGAATGGCAGTCGCTGCTTACCGTGAACCTGACTTGCGTTACGGCAGTTGGGTGGTGTGTATTTCCGAATGTATACACAACGCATGCCCGACAGGGTCTCAAGTCTCAGGATCCCACACGGAAAGGTTGATGCCGCCGACAGGGACTCACTCGTGTACCGTCCTTTTCAGAAACATCGACGATCGCATCTAAGCAAGGAACCCGCTTGGCTGTCCGACTTTCCCCACACGGGCCCAACTCATATGGGCGCGCGTGTCAGGGTCCGAATGCCGCCCGCATGTACGCCGTCACTGTCACGTTAGCAGGGTAAAAAAAAGTACAAGAGTTCTTTCAACTTTTACTCTTTTCTGTCAGAGTTAGGCACTGGGTGGAGCTAGGCACTGGACAGCTCTGGGCGGATGGTGTCATCCGCCCGCCGGATACCCATACTTGGAAAAGAAAAATCGGTGGTGTCCCTGATGGGACGCATGGAACGCACATTGATGGACCATTGCGATGCTCAGAAAGTTCTCGACGGCTCCCGGGTATCATGGTGTACCGACGTCGTATGACCACGCATGGGATCGATGGATCCGGCCCGCGCGGGCGGGGACGAGGGCATGTGTTCGCTTTGGTGAAACGCTTCAAGGGGAGAGAAAGAAAAAAAAACTGTTAACGGCCGCATAGGGATTAATTTGAGTCCTGTCATCCAACCCGGCTTGCTTCCACATCTTTTTTTTCTCCACTGTGAATGCGAATACAGTAGATTTTTTTTTCATAACGTGTGCGACTTTGAATTAGGAAAAAGCCCACCAGCCGATGCCAAAATGTAGGGGAAACCTAATATAATGGGTTATGAAAATTTCCATAAATGCAGATAAGGAATCACGACTCCACGGAGCCCTTGGAGTTGGCGAGTATGTACCTCGCCATCAATTCATGAGACGCTGCTGATACTAGCAGCAGGTCTGTTGTTGTTGACTCACCGCCTTGCAATGGTGATGGGATTGCTCTTGGTTGGTTTGATCTCTGCGATCCAGGGACTCCACTCCACTCCGGATTTCACAACAAGGCACAAAGAACGAAATTGCTTCCGTTAGACTCTCTGGTTAACGCAGGGGGCCAAAAATTATATATATATATTCTTGAATCAATGACACGGTGACACATATTCAGTATACCAATAGGAAGTATCTCCTCGGCTACAGTCAAGAAACACGATTGATTAGGTGATACGCCAGCAAGGGATTCGAGTCTAGACTATCATTCCGCACGATCAAGTACGGCGAGCGCACTGGCGCTCAGTGCCTCATCGCAGCCTGCTGGCAGGTCGGGCACATGCTATTGATGTTTGGAGCTATGAGAAGGGGTTAAGTACCAGTTAGCGAACAAAATCGACGGCCATACAGTATTGTTGAGGGTACTGCCGGCTAAGTAGGGCAGGAATAGAACGCAGATCCTAGTCAGTGACAAGCGACCCGAAAGGGGGGGGGGGAGCCGTACTATTGGCAACAAGTCTTCCTGCAGTTGGGCTGGACACAACTGGGCGGGTGGTTAGGGCTAAATCTGCAGTTGCGATTCTCGCAGACGATCTGTCAAGTATGCAATCAGAGACGATGACACGCGTGTGACTTCCGACTAACAAGTTCTTCAGGCTGCGATGTGGGTCAGGCCACCGTGAACGACGAGGGTGGGCTGCTCGCTTACCAACGTGAAAGCATGGCCGCAGGACAAATAAACGTTGCGGACGCTAGATGGCAACGGCGTATGAGTGAAGCGGTAGCGGCAACCGCCTCCCAACGAGGGCACTCACTGTCTCCAGCGGCACATTGTGAGTTGTGTGGTTAACTTGACGAAGAGGGGTTATAAACTATCGAGGTAGTAACTGAGGTATTGCAAGAAGGAGAGCGATGGTGTGAATGGGGGGGATCGTGAGCGCCTTTTATTCTCCGAACAAAGCTATGAGATCATTATCCAGACGACAAGGCAAAGGACGTACAGGCATTGCCAAGGGACACGACACGGCAGCTTTCAACGCAGTCCGGCGCCACATCTGTGTAGAACAAACACAGATTGCGCAGCCATCCATAAGGAGAGATTAGTGGATGCCGTGCGTCATTTGATAGGGTTTTGCAGAGTTTGTCGT
Source organism: Caloboletus firmus (assembly GCA_038094755.1). Classification (NCBI taxonomy): domain Eukaryota; kingdom Fungi; phylum Basidiomycota; class Agaricomycetes; order Boletales; family Boletaceae; genus Caloboletus; species Caloboletus firmus. The sequence goes on along the minus strand of JBBPUO010000033.1, from coordinate 8,841 downwards.
CGAGAAAGACTATTCGAATTAGGAACAAATACAAATCACCCAGGCTGTTGGGAGGAACACGGGTCGTCAGCCCGGAAAAACGGCTCAATCAGGTCACACGAAACCTGATACTCGGTGACAGCCACCGATTTGGATAAATGAGAGCTGTCAGAGGGTTCGAACTGTTACAAAACTTGACTGAACAAGTAACTTCCCTGGCTCACAAATTTTTGGAGATGAGGTTAAGCCGTGAAATGAATTCGGAAGTTGTCATCGTAGGGATAGCCAGGAGGGTACCCCTCGCTGCCGTCAGTTTGGTGCATCCCCCTGGATATGACTGTAACGGGTCCGGAAAGATGAGGGAGCTGCATGCCATAACCATATTAACGGAGAACTTTCCGTTAGGAGCTGGCAGCCCAATCTGCGTTGACTGAACAATGAAACGACGACAGATATCTAATGCAACGAGTGGTTGTCAAGTTTCGTTAGGTTCCAGGTTTGCCAAGGTGATCGTCTAACCTGGCTCTACCGCCACTCAAATGAAACTCTATTGGGGGTACTTGAGCTGACTAAGACAAATTTTGATGGACAGCTGCGTATAGCGCTCCCAGGCTCTATCATCACAAGTGCAATGACAGAATCAAATCAGACGCCTGCAGTGCCTTTATCTGTCTCGAAGGAGAAGAAGGCGAGAATTTACTACGAACACGGCAAGGTCAGCTGCGCCATCGAAGCTCTTCTTCTTCGTGATCTCCGGAGCTTGTTCGCTCCCATGTTCACAGGATACATTGGAGCTCGCGCTTTCGGTAGCTGATATGCAAGAAGAAAAGGCGTTACGGAAGGCAGAGAAACATCATCAACCACAGGTAACTCAAGTCCTCCGGTCTGATTGGCAATTGGCTCACTGTCAACTGTCGTGTGCAGGTTGGCAAGTACCGAGTTGGGCGGGATGATCAGAATCGCGCGAGCGACAAGCGAAAGCGATTGGTAAATCATCAGATGGGGTGTTATGATCACACTTATTTTATTATCATTGCCAGGAGGAGGCAAAGGCCATGATTACAAAACGACGGGCCGAAGCCAAGAGGGAAAAGGCGAGGTCCCGAAAAGAGTCGAAAAGTCGGTTGCGAAAACACGAAGATGCCGCCGCACCGGACCACACAAGTGCTGCGCCTCGGAAAAGGGTATCATTTGCTTGAATGGCCGATCTATCAGTACTTCAGTCCTCGCATTCCGAGCGGTCGAGCGCAATGCGACGGCGAGCGATCTGATCGCAATTTTACTGCTGTCCACCAGGGTGCTCCAACGCTCGAAATTTAGATAGAGAGTTGCTTGAACAACCGGAATACAATGCCTCCCAGGCCAATGCGCGTAGTTCGGCGAATCTAGCTGTCATGGCGATCAACCGTCGCCATTCCGGACTCCAAGATCAATGGAACGTGCTGTCCTGTTTGGGTGTGAGCCAGAGCCTTGCCAGACAAGGGGATCCCAATACATACATGTCATGATCACCTTGAGCTGAACAACGTTTGCATTACATAAGAGTGCTATGTTTTAATTACGTAATAACGGTTTTTGTATTGGACCACCTCGAATTGGGTGACGCACAGCGCTTGCCAAGTTCCCCTCCAACGGCTAGTCCACGTACGTCTTTACTCGTATGTCCCATTCATTTTTTGCTGAATGGTCCCGCAATCCCGTTAACGTCTCAGCGAACCTGCTGCGTTGTGATCGCGTTTCTCTTGGTTTTGCAGAGACGTCCGATGTCTCTTTACACTCCCGTTTTTCCGTCTTTTCATGGTCCCGACAGCCCGCGGAAGGGTTTGCCTGAGATAACTTCGGCGGCTGTCCCTGCAAAACAACAAAACTATGTGGAGTTCTTACGCGATGTCCATCTATTCCTCTCCACCAAAGGCGACGTGCTGTCGCCCCCGTCGCGTCCGAACTCCCCTTTGTTTGACCATCACGCCCAGAAGGTGAGGGATGAAATACGGGATGTATTTAATACGACAAAAGACGAAACACCGAGTGCAAAGTGGACGCGCGTTAGCCAAACCTTGAAGCTGGGATGTGTGAGGGGAAGATCTTGGTCGGTATCCAAAGTTGATCTATGCGCACCTGAGGAGGACACGAATTGGATATTACCAGACGATGAATCCGAATGGATTGAGTGGGAGAAACAGAGGGAGGAGAGTAGACGGCTCAGAGGAAAGACAAACGCATCACAGCAGATCGGCAGCGGCGCCCCCTCTGCCGTACCTGACTCACAGAAACCAAGCCTCGCAGGGTCGAGTCAACCTGACGCTATGACGCGCGAACGGCTCCCTCGGGGCGTCTCCCCCACCACCCTGCGCACCGCCAAGGAAAAGGTTAGAAAGTGGCAGCTGTCTGTGGCTTCCGAGTCGTGGCATGATACGGCAAGCGGTTCTTCGCCCGCTTCTACCAGGGCGGTCGTAGCAGTAACTACGGCTGAAAGCAAGACTCAAAAACCACAGCGCAGCCGCACCCTCGGTTTTGCAGTCATAAAGCCAGCAGCCAAATCGATTATCGGCAAGAGGGGGAAAGGACCCCTGTCGCGTCCAGCCGCCCGGAGTGGCCCCGCCCTTACACCTTTGCATAAGCTGAAATCACCTAAGGCACTCAATGTGCCGGAAGGCACAGCGCTGGTTGATGTTGACAAAGCTGGCTCCAAGCGGCCCCTGAAAACATCGCCCATAAAGGATGATAGACCCAAGATTGCAGATATACCAGAAACGGTGAGACACAGTTAGCTCATGCGCCATGGATTTTCTGATCCCCGTTCTACTGTAGCCGTACCTTCCGCCATCGTTTCCAACGCATCTGGAAACATCGACACCATTAGCCGATTCCGTGACGGTCGTTCGCGCAAAGCCGTCACCGATTTTGCCACTCCCTGTATCATCGTCAACGCCACTTCCGTCAAGACTTGCGAGTCCCGCTGAGGATCGCCAGCTTATACCGGCAGAACCTCACGCTACCAATGTGTCATCTTCCCTACCGCCACAAATTAAAACCGTGCACCCAGGGAAACGATCTGGAGGGTTCTCCATGTCATTGGATGGTGCTCCGGATGACCCTCTTCTCACACCACCGGCTAAGAGGTTACGAACCTCATCGCAGAACCCCAACCCCGTTTCCAAATATTCAAAGCCCATGTCACTGAGTGGGGGTTTGGAGATGTCACCTGACACTCCAGATGACGCCCGAGATCCTGGCTTTGGGGTGGTAATGGATTCCTTTGAGATGGCATTCGGTACACCCTCGAATCCTGGCAAAAACGAACAGCTCGTCGCGGCTGCAGATGCACAGGGTTTCCCTGAGAAAATTCCATCACCAACAAAGTCAGTCAGGTCATACTTTTCTGCGCCAGATTCAGATCCTGCCGATTCGCCAATGAAAGCCAACCTGCTACTAGAATCTCCGGTCAGTTCCATGCTCTTGTATGCTCAGAACCCAAGTGGCTTCCTCCCTCAAATTACGTCAACTCAAGTTAGGAAGGGGTCTCCTACTGCTGGTCGGACGAACAGCGGCGTCTTTGGGTTGGGCTATAGCTCTCAGTTTGATGTTGAGAGGCACGTGGATCGTGTCAGCGAGTTACTGGAAAAGGACGTTGACTTCGATGGGTGGTTACGGGACGTGCGGAAGGTCGAAACGAGCCAAGATTAAAGGAATTATGAGCTATCTGTAACACGTGTACTCTATTTATGACTATTCTACGAGGAGAACAAAAAGGCTGGGAGTAGGCCGAAGAAGGGAATCTGAAGGGGAGTAACTGCCTCGAGGCAGAGACCTGGACGCGTTATGATGGTCATGTGACTTCCGCACTTGTTCGATATCAGCGCGTGTTGCGGGGCAAGTCGAGACAGCCACTGACAACAAATCGTGTCTGCTCACGATGAGTCGGAGGGACTCTCGGGCGTCCTTGAACGTCAGGCAGAACGATGCCCTCACAGAATTCGAAAACTGTAAGCTCATCATCTCCCTCGCGACCTCAGTGTTGACCTTGTGGCAGTCAAGAAGAAATTCCTGCTCGCAAACAAGCACATCACGAAGTAGGCCCGTATTTTCATGTCCAAGGGTGATGCTGAGCCTCTCATCCGGATATCAGGCTTAATTCTACCCTGAGCGTTCGAATTGAGGAACTTCAAGCCGAGATATCTACCCTATATGTCGAGAATCTACGGCTTCGTGCTTCTGAAATTGCGCTGGCCACACAGCTCAAGAAGGAACAGGAGAAGTCGAGGAAAATTCTCGCAGATGCGGAAGCTGCGGTACGCCTCCATTCCGTCCTGTGGCATTTCATTCGCTCGACTTATCCTATCCCCATCTTAGACGTCGAATCTCTCGAAACATCTTGGTTTTCTACGACGGTCATTGAACATCACGCCTGGTACGCCTTCCCTCACGTTGGAACCCAAGCCTCCTCCGAAGGCACGCCGGCCCATGTCGGATCCATACACATCTCCGCAAATGCCACGACTTTCCCGCGCTCCGAACTTTCCGGGAATTTACGAAGATGACGAGGTGGCATCCTCTCCGGAAGCAGATGAGGACGATATCCTCCACGTCAACTCGTCAGCACGTCGGAAAGCAAAGGACAAGCCATCTTCATCTCGCTTACCGTTGCCACCTCGGGTAGCTTCCTCACCTCTCTTGCCAACACATATCAACTGGACGGAGCGCGAGTCGTCTACGAAACGGAAATCGGGTAGGAGGCAGAGTGGGTTGCTTTCCGTCAATACGAATGTTGGCACATCGATGGGATCGGAGCGGCCTGAGGGTTTAATACCTCCGAGAGCGGCCAGCCCTGCCCTTGGGTCGCCAGAACGCAGGAGTGCGGGGTTGGCTGAAGATGATGAAGAAAGACAGATTGACGAATTAATCAGCTCAGGGTTAGGTATCACAGAGGAACTGGATTCCGCGGCGCGAGCGAGGAAGGAGAGAAAAGAAAGGAAGGCGAAACTGGTGGAGAGGAATATTGTGGATGAAGACACTGACCTCGGAGCGTTGAGGGTCAGGGAAAGAAAGAGACGCAAGGAAGAGGAGGGCTCTGGGTTGAAGGACGTCACGAACTCCCCGAGAAGTCGTACGATGCTCCCGCCATTGGATACTCACACATCTAGTACGTGTGGGCGTCCCACCCTTCTCTCGGCTATCAGATGTTGCTTATCTGACTTTCTTTGGTAAAAAGATCGAGATCGACAGCGCACGCCAGAGACTGATGCCCCAACTTCCGCTGCAACCTCTGTAACCACATCACGAACCTTCTTATCGACACCCGCAACCACACCCATCACCACACCTCAAGTATCCCAGTTACCAACACCACGCACGTCAAGTCCTGTACCTCCAGGTGCTACATCGGCGTCCGAATCCGAAGCACCCCCAGGCGGGCGTGAACGTCGAGTTCGTAAAAGTGTCAATTACACTGAACCCAAACTTAACACGTGAGTCCGAAGCTCACAGCCCCTCACGATATCGCCACACACTGACATCTGGTGGTTCCCAGAAAAATGCGGAAACCCGATCCGGTACCTCCGGCCCCGGTGACTATGACAGCTCCGAAAAAGCGTACATCGACGACGAGCGTTCAGAGCGACGACACGGACGGACGATCGTCGTTGGATGGTCCTTCCAGACGCCCGGTCTCCCCACTTCAACCTCCTGCCCCCAAACCATTGGCGGCGACGGCGAGCTCCTCTTCGACGAGTGGTAGTGGTTCTTCTATTAAACGCAAGAAATCAAGACCCTTTATACCCATTGACGACGACGATGAGAGCGATGGCACACAGGCGGACGCTGAATACGGCAACGGCTCCGCGAATGGTTGGGTCAACACGGACGGTCGACGACGAAGTGCCCAGAGCGGCTCGGCGCGGGGCAGCAATAGCCTTCGCAGGGTACTCGAAGCCGACGACGCGAGGCGACACAGTCTTGCCGTATGATCACGTATGAACTCCCCCCCCTAGATCTCTCGCTGCACGCACGATGTTCTCCCCTGGCTTTCTTTTGTAGGCTTATTCTATACTATTGACAACATGAACCACGGTTATAAAGTACCATACGGATAACCAAGCTCCCTCATCCTGTAATTATACGTTGGCTTTCTTTTTCTCCCTTCTCTCTTTCTTTTTTCTTCTTTTTTTGGATCAACACTTGTGACGACTTTTGACGACTTAATTATGTTATTCAAGCCGTAATATTTACATTCCGAATCCGTACATCGAAACCGGTCTGGTTCCTTCACGAACAAACGATCCCTTTGGAATACTCGTACAGACAAAACAGAATCCGTATTTACAGAAGCCATGGCATCTCGTTGACGAGTCAAAAGTAGGCCTAGCCACATCGATCATAAAACGGTGCAATTTTTCATAGTGGGTGCAATACTCACGGCGGCGTTTGGAGGGCTCGCTGCTCCACCAATACTACAAGAGGGAGGGAAAGAGGGAGGGGAGAGAAAAGATTAAGGGACAGGACTCTCACGATTAAAAAAAAAGACGCTCGCGCACGTACATGTTCAGAGGCCAAGACGTGAAGAAGAAGGTGTACCTTCCCGTTTCCTTGCATACCTGCGACAGCGCCTCCAGGTCAAAGAATTCACCTTGTGTGTGCGCGCGCGGTGGAGGGGGAGGGGGGGGGGGGAGAACGACGAGTCAATTGAGGGTGACGATAATCAAGTGAATCAAAAAGGAAACTTACCTATGGGCATTCCCCACAATCTTGTTACACGTAGAAGGGAGACGAGCGGGTAATTTTAATATGGTCGCGCCTTTCGATTTGTGGGTTATGCCACTCACCCAATAATGGTCTGGGCAAGAGAGTGAGAAAGTGAGGGGGGGGGAGGAAAGAGTGCATATCAGTACAGGCAACCTAGCTCATGTTCTTGACCTACCTGGTGAAGCTGTGGAATGCCTTGAGGTGCCGGCCAACGCTGTTTTATATTATATCATTATCAGAACAGGCAACGTTTGTCAATTGGCTGTTGACACCCTAGGATTTCCACACACACCTCGAGGGCAGGCTGGTCCGACGCAATGGCAGCAAAGTGGTTGTTCCTGAGAGCAACCACGCATCAATTTCCCTCTCGTCGCTGGATAATGAAGGGCGGCGAAAGAAAGAGGCAGGCGTACCATAAGAAGCGTTTCATATCCTCGCTCTGTTCGATACCAGCACTTTACAGTAATAACATGCAGGAGAAATGTCAGCTTCGCGTCCGAGAGGAAACACCAGGAGAGGAGCAACGCACAAGCGCTCTGTCTCGCGCCCCCCGTCACGCAAAGCCGCCTTGGCATCATTTTGAACAGCATAATATTTTTGAATGAACCCAACGCGGATGAGGAGGATATCTGCCTCTCTGAACGTGACGCCCTGCTTCTTGGCGCAGGCTTCGAGCTCGGCGACGCTGATCGA
>JBBPUO010000032.1:65502-112833 GCA_038094755.1 Caloboletus firmus | reverse complement strand
ACAAATGCCTGATAAGGTAGTGGCTGAGGAAAGGCAGGCTGCATTTGCAAGGGTGGTGGTGGTGGGATATTCACAGGAGGAACTGGATGTTGCATTTGATTCTGATACATACATTGCATGTCATGATGTGCAATCTGATAACGGCGTATGCCAGGATATTGGTGAACTGGAACAGGAGGTTGGATCTAGAAATCATATTTAGTCTTTTACATATTTATACCACAAATAATGAAAACAAACTTACCATTAAAGCAGCAAATATATTTGATGGAGACTGTATGGCAGGATGGGAATAATGATGGGATGGAGGAGAGCCAAGCTGACATTGTTCATGTTCAGCCTGGTGAGCAGCACTTTGGGCATGTTGAGGAGAAGTGGAAGGAGTGGACCTAATAAAAATTTATATCAAATATCCATAACAAATACAGAAATACCCACATTCTAAATCAAAGATTAGAGATATTGAGATCCAATGGATGGCACAGTCCAGATAGGGCAAGGTTCAATGAGAAAAGATCCAGGTATAGAAAAGGTCCAGGTATGGGAAAGGTCCAGGTCCAGGGGAAAAGGTCCAGGTCCAGGGAAAAAGGTCCAGGTCCAGGTAGGAAAATCCAGGTATGGCCAGGTCTTTAGAAAGGTGGCCAAGGATGCACACCAATCACCCTGCCTTACACAGCAGTGCCAAGAGTTAACTTAATGGCAACCAGGGCAGGAGTATGACAGAGATAAAGGCAAAATGCCTGAGACAGAGTGAAAGGTAACAGCAAGAATGAAAGACAGATCAAAGACCTATCAGTCTCCTTGGCAGCCTCCAATCAAGTCTCAACTCTGTAGTGGAATCAGAGGTCTCAGCCCAAAGAGGCCTTGGCAACCAGCAAACACACAGAGTTGAATCTGTGAAGCTAGATAGTAGAGACTTGATCTAACACTTCTTCCCAGATAGCTGATTTTCACTCTTGTCACACTGTAGCAAAGCAAAGGTCAAGTGCCTAATCCAAAGACTTACACTTTCACTTGGTTTTTGATAGATCCTATATCCTATTTTCTGATCAACTTTAGCATAATAGACAGCAGATATGTGCATACCAGCACAAAAAGTCCTTATTAGTGGTGAATCTCTTATCAGATCATAGCCAAAACATCCTTTGATAGGGCATTAAACTCACAAAGATTAAGCCAAGACAATGGATATGTGTGGACGGGTGTAGTAGCAATGGCAATGACATAGGGAGAGAGTAGTTGGATAGTAGTTGTGGTCAGGTCGTGGCAGTGCTGAAAGTCAGTCGTTGTTGTGGTTGAAGCGCGAGCGGGCACCCAAAAAGGAAAGTGGCTGTGGCTCCTTAACGGACACAGGACTGGCAGCCGAGCCACATGGTTTGAGGCCGACAAAAAAGGATATCCACGTGGCAACAAGCGGGATATGCGACACAGCCGACACACTCAGAACAGTCAATCCTGCTCGACCCATCCGACCCACCCGAGAAAAGCGTTGGGTCAGTACTCTCCCACACCCCGTTCTCCGTTAACTTTTAAGATCTAAGTAGATAGTAGGACTTTACCTAGTCATCTCTGGTGTGAGACTACTACACCTCGTAACTCTTTCGGGGAGCTCGCCGTTGCACGTTACCAGTTCAGGCGACGTCGAGCTGGTAAGAGATTTAAATTATTACATATCTAGGTATCCAGACAGTGCAAACACTACCAAGGTCCATCCAGACCACACTACCACAATTACCCTCCGGAAGATTCCTCCAGCTGTATTGTAACCTCTTCCAGTCCAGGTATCCTGCTTTTCAAGAGAGCATCCACGCGTTTCAGCACACGGTCGATACTCGACTCTTTGTTGCTTGGCAAGTTGGATGGATGTGACCGGGAAATAGCATACGAGAGTTGGACATGGATGGAACCAATGACGCTCGAGGAATCTTTGGGCCAAAATCGTGGGGAAGAATACGATGCGACACCTTCTACGTGTTTGAGCTGACGTGGCAACACACATCAGATGTTGTTATTTTTCATGGAATGCTTTGGGTAACATACCTCCTTTAAAGCCATTTCAACCCTACTTTCGTTGTCTCCCAAATCTAAGCTGAGCACTCGCCCAGTATCAATGACAAGAGGGACTACGCTCGCAGCAATGAGCACAGCGATGAAGAGGGAAGCAATGGGATCAAAGCCTGTCCACCCGTAGTACTTGATGAGGAGTGTAGAGACGATGACTCCCACTGAGCCAAGGGTATCCTGATATCGTTGAGACTCGTCTCGGGAGAACAAGAGGAAACGTACCGCCATTACGTGTAGGAATACACCGCGCATATTGTGACTGTGGCTTTCGTGAGCATGATCGTGTCCATGAGAGTGAGCGGCGTGTCCGTGTCCAGCATCATGGTGGTGGTGCACATGATGGTGGTCATGCTTGAATGTGCTGGGATAATTAGGGGAAATCGGCGAATCCACAGGAGATGACAGCGGAAATGGAACTTGAACTGCGGCTGTTGAGAATGATTGGTCGTTTTCAAGTGTAATTTGTAGTGATGGACTACGAGAATGAGGTTTTCGTCCCCTGATCCTGGAAGGCTTCTGACTGTGTTGGATTTGATCCACATCAGTAGGTGAAGAGGGGGAATCAAGATGTGACTTGTCGGATTGTTCATGCACATGAGAGTGGGTATGCGAAGGTTCACTCTCTTGTCGTTCATGATGGTGATGGGATTGTGAATGCAGATCCTGCTGTGAAGATGCCACAGTAGCATAGCTATGGCTGCGATGAGCACTGTTGTGCTTACGGTGATCGTAGGAATCGAGGGTATGTGAATCTGAATTCTGGTGCACATGATGACTAGCATGGTCGTAGTGAGGCAAACTAGTCCCTTGGCTGTCTGAGTGATGAGCATGCCCATCGTGTGGACGCGAATAACTAGCATGAGAATGCTTGTGCTCATGGTCGTGGTCGTGCCCGTGTCCGTGTCCGCTTCCCTGGTCATGACTATGATCCTATACCAACCATCATTTCATCTGGCATCCCTGCACAGTAATTCAGTGCACGTACATGGTGGTGATGGTGGTGATGTCCGCCCATTGCGAACATGCCAAACAAGTTTACGCCAAGTCCGAGGGAGCTGACCAACAGAAGTTGGCTCGTCGACATCTCCGGGGGATCTAAGCTGGTAAATTGGAAGACCTCAGGTCACCAGTACGAAACTTGATGCATCACTTTGACTTACAGTCGTTGGACTGCTTCGAATACGATAAAGATTGAAATCAGGATAAGAAATATCCCATTTGCGAAGCCCGATAATGTCTCGATTCTGCCATAACTATAAACGAATAAAGCACATCGGACGAACTTCAGCATAATTATCTCTACATATTGGAGCGCGAGGAAAACTTACCCATAGGTGAACCGCTCATTTGGAGGCCACTTAGCCATGACTGAAGCTATTAACCCGACGCCGATGGCCAGACAATCAAATGCCATATGAATCGCTTGATATTTGCGAACGCTCAATAAACATTGAGATGCATCTGTGTGGAGTCGCTCACCATCTGAAATGAGTCCCAGGCTATTTGTCCAAACGCCGTAAAGCATTTGTACGAGCATGTAACATAAATTTAGTGTTAAAAAGTAAAAGATCTTCCTGGACTCGTTCTCTGAGAGGACAGAATTTAGGTAGAAGCGAGCGAGTTTTGATATCGGCGTCCGTGGAGAAGACGAAGGCGTCTGATCTTTGCCCGGATACCTTGCTGCGATAATCTGAATAAGTAGACATTCTTCCGATTATTATGCACTGTACCGTAGTAGAGCATCGTGCCGAGCACGAGGTCGATCCAATGTGGGTGCTGGGAGAATCCAAGATGTCCCAAGGCAATACCAACGAGGAAAGCCGAAGGATAAGACAGCAGAAACACTTGGACAGCTTGGTGAGGATTATACTGTTTCAGCTTGGTTTCTGGTGTCAAGAACACGGTATTAAGAGTGAGAAGAGGAAGAACCGCCAATGATAGTAAGGGGACGACGGGCGACGGGCGGGAATCGAGCTGACGAAGTCAAGTGAAGATCATCCCATATGACAGAGAAACCTACCAGAGCTTGCTTGAAGACATAGAGGGGAAGGGCCAGCAATGCAGCGCCAAATGTACTCGCGGCAGTGACCGCGGTGGGGCTGATTGTAGGTGACAAGACACCACGTAGATGCTCCAAAGCACACGTAGCTAGGCCATGAAGTACGACACAGGCATAGCCAGGGAGGATGTTGGCAGGAGTTCTGTGGGACAGGGTGACATCAGCAAAGAAGGAAAGGGCGAAGGAAGACGCCACGATAAGGGGACGGGATGTCTGGTAGCGACAATTAAGTAGTATTTCAGCCGAGGTAAAGAGATGTTACCATCGCGTCCACCCAGGAAGAGGAGAAATGGACAAATAGGATAACACTGGCAGGAAGGGTGTGAATCCATGTCCTTGTGGCGGGATAGCACGGTGAACATACCGGAAGGAAGGCAGTCGATAGAGGGCAGTATATAGCGCCGCCTGCTGCACAAAGAGCAAGAGAGAAGATACGCCTAGCGCTGTCCACTACGACATTCTGAGACGATAAGAGAGGTAGGATTGGGAATGCCTACTTCGATATGGGGCCCTTTTGAAAACTCCAAGGTGAAACCCTCCCAGACTAACATGCCCAAGGCACCCAAGACAAGGACTCTCATGACGACCCAGAAGACACCGACATCGTAGGAAAGGAGGGACTCCTTTGCGGCAAAGAGTGCAAGGACAAAGAGTATGTTAGAGAGGGCTATCTTGGGGAATGCACTTGTGTCAAGACTGGGTATAATTAGTGGGTGGGGCGAGTGTGAAGGGGTGAGGACGTACGAGAGGGAAAGGACCCTAGCTGGCTGTAAGCTGATCTTTCTACGCGTCCGTGCATCCGGGGCAGACATTCCGACGAGCGAAACCGAGCACCCAACTCGGTGACAGTTGACAGTGAACTGGGATAGTGGCAATCGAAATCCAAACAAGGAAATCATTTCCCACCTGCTATCTCATGCACATAAAAAATTACTGTGTGCTGTTGTTATTTCTTCTGCTCAACACCTTCAAGTCAAGTGAGTACACAGTTGCATCTTTTCTTCACATCGGATGAACACATAGATGACGAGTCTGATGTGTTCAGCGCGAGGTTTCCTCCCGTTGTCATCTGTGACGAGTCCCTTTAATTTCTACCATTCATGCATATCTGATCCTTGTTTCACATCTCACCATGAACCACTTCCCCGCTGACCTCATTTTCAACAGTATGCCTTTCTCAACCGAGGACGACTGGTCCGATTCCGATGAGGAGACCGCCGCTGGCATGCAGACGGATGTCCTCCTCGGCATCCCCGATGGGAGTATGGAGAAGGATGCCGACCTCAAAGATGCTGCAGTCTCTCGCATCGGTGGTCTTCCTGTACGAGCTCTGTCTCTTGTCCAATGTACGAACAACATGTCAATGTGGATTTAATTGTATCTTCCTTTCAAGGCGTTCTTGCCTTCACGGGAACTCCCCTTTTCCGCTTCTCAGTGCAAAATCTGCTCGAATCCTATGGAGCTCTTCCTGCAAGTCTGGTGTCCGCTCGAAGAGAGTCCCATGGACCGCGCGTTGTATGTATGGGGTTGTGCTCACTCCACTTGTCAGAGACAAGCTGGAAGGTAGGTAAGATTTGATACGAGCAGGCCTTGCATCTCAAATGCGAGCAGCGTACGGGCATGGCGTGGTTTGAGGTATAATGCTGTCTATGCGGCCAAGCTCGAGAAAAAGAAATCGCACAAGGCTGAACAACAGAAAACTATCACCTCACCTCCGAACTTGACGCTGGTTAATCCATTTTCCGTGAGCAGCCACACTGATATTCATCTCCGCCTTACCAACCGGTCAATCCGTCAGACGAAACCCATCGATGAGCCGATAACTTTTGGTCTGGGGGACCGAATTTTCGGGAACCCAGCGATCGAAATCCCCGATCAGCCCGAGCAAGTCCACAATGATGGCAGTGATGCAGAGAGCGACGGTTCTTCTTTGTCCGAAGCCTCACCCATCACAGCTATGACTTCGACGAGAGTAGCAGACTCATTCTGGGCCGCAGCACCGACCTACCCTGCATTATACTTATCGACACTTTCCGAGTACATTCCACAGCCTCCCAAGGCAAAGGCCCCGGCGAGTGCCCAAGTAGCGGATTCCGTCGACGCGGATGGTAGGGCCGGAAAGGACTCAATTTGGGCGCTGGAAACATACGAGAACTCGTTCAAGATGGATAATGTATTCGATCAATTCACGAAGCGCGTTGGATTTACGGGAGAGCAATGCATTCGGTGGGTCACCATTGTGCATGTGGGTGATATCTGGACTAGACCGAGAGCCTGCGTCTTGCAGCTACCAACTTAAAGGCATCCCTCTACCTTTCGCGTCAGATGAGGTTTTCGAGCTACTGTTCCCTGCGGCTACCCAGGCACCTCTCCCCGTCACGAAAGCCGATTTCAAAGTTGTTCAGCCAACGAAACGCACCTATAGCACGGCATCGATCCCATCATGTCCCTGTTGCAAATCCAGCCGCGTGTTCGAGTGCCAGCTGATGCCTAATCTGATCAACGTCTTGAGAGACTCGGCCGATGACAAGCAGCGAGATGTACAGAAATTGACAGACGAACAAAGGATCAAAGCAGTGCAAGACGCCCTCAAACACAACAAGGAACCGGGAAGCCGAGGAATAGAATGGGGTACCTGCATGGTGTTTTCGTGTGGAAATGACTGCTGCCTGGATGACGGAGGACAAGATGACAAGGAATGTTGGCGAGAAGAATACGTGCTTGTTCAGTGGGATGAGTGAGACCGTCGATACACAACAAAAAATACAATAAGAGCGTGCTCGTCGTTAGAGACGGTGTTGCGAGAGCTGACGTTATTTGTGCGGAGGCGTTCGCTACATACGACGCACTTCATGTTTCATGGTCAGGCGCTCAACGGCCCATGCACAGATCACCGTCCCATCTCCCACTGTCACCAACTGATGTCCAATACGTTAACCCTGCCCTCTGCGCTCTCCCCACCCGGCGCAGATGGCGTCAACGACAACGCAGCTGAGCATGGCCTTGGCTCTGCGGGTCAAGTTCAGATATTTCCCCATACTCGCGCCCAGCTGTCTGCTATAATTCGGCAGCACAGATCTCCACTCGAGGGATGCGATGCCGATGACGGCGACGATCCAAACCGTGTCAACACCGCCCTAGTGAACAAGGTAGCATCGCTCCTCGCTGACGAACAGGAGGACGTTCTCAAAGACGTTCTCAAGTCCGAGTGCGGCGTCGATGACGACCCTATGGTCAGTGCCTCCGGCTCCAATCTGTATCCTCTAATCGAATCAACTCCATCGCAGCTCGAACAGCATGTCCTTGACCTCATGCACAGACATCGCGACGATGTTGCAGGCGTTCCATTCCTCTTCCTCACACCAACCCGACGCCCGTCACGACCCTCTTCCAGAGCATCTTCTCACTCTGTACGGCTTAACAGACCTGATACCCCTTCTTCAGCTCCAAATTCTCCATTTTCTATCGGATTCCGTAGACCACACACCCCTGTCGCATCCCCGCTTGTCAGCGGTAATGCCTCATCTTATATCTCCGCTCGTAGCGTTTCACCTATGAACTCACCCGTGCTTGCCCATTCCCAAGCCACCCAGGCCCACGTCCAATTCACTGCAAGCCTCCCCGCGTCGCCCATCTCCTCTCCGAGACTACTCAGTGCCAAAGCCACGGAATTCAAACCCATCCCGCGGCCACTGTCGGCTGCTGCCTCCAATCCCGTTACATTGTCGGGCTATGGTAGAACCGAGACGCCATCACCTGATTTGTGGTCCCACAGTCCGCATAGAGCCTCGTCTAACCTTGCGATCGCTGCCCCACTTCTCCCAGATCAGAATATTCCCTCTCGGGCTGTTACACCAAGCCAACTTCGCTCCTCCACGAAAGTAGGCGAAGAGGAGGAGGAAGACGACCCTTTTGATCCCTTCGCACCGAAGACGGCACCCCATTCGTTCCACCCGATCACAGTCACAGACTTTGATCAATGGTCTGACTCAGCCCTTTCGAGTCAATCTCCTGACGACCTTCGCGCTGGATATTACCCGACTGGATACGATTATGATTCTCAATACGATACACCAGGAGAGGACACGGACACGTCTGGTTACCTCACTGATGGCATGACCCCCCTCGACGTCTTGAGTTCCGTCTTTGGTTCAACGCTCGCTCCTTCTGAGCTCGAGGAAGCGCTCTCTCAGAATGGATATGATTTCGAGAAAGCCATGGCTTGGCTCGTCGATCGTGCATTACCATCTCTCCCTCAGCACACGCAGGCAAGAATGCAACCGATGGGCGGCCGTGTCACACTGGTCACGAGAGATGGTCTTGCACCCGTGTCGCGTGGTGCACGATCTGGCTACACGAATGTGGCAAGGCAAGCTGTAAGAGGTACTAGTGCACGACCTGTGCCAGGTGGGAATCGGGTGTGCCGATACTACCTCGCTGGCGAATGTTTACGAGCGGATTGTCGATTCAGGTATAACACATTAAACTATTTTCTCCGTAAACCCACTGTCCCTGATCTACTTTTATTTGCAGCCATGATCTTGAGCGCGCCTTGTGCCGATTCTGGTTGCGTGGGACATGTGCAAAGCAAGAACAATGTGAATTTTTGCACCACCTGCCCAACGATGTTGACGTCACGACCGTCACGAACGCACTTTCCCGTACGAACCTGCACCACAACGTTGGGAACCCGACTGGAACTTCCAATCCGCCTTCAGATGAATTCCCTGCGTTAGGCCTCGACGGCTCTGCACTCGGAAGGAACAAGAGGGCGCATGGAAATTGGCAGCATGATCCAGGCCGTACAAGGTTTGCGGCTGCAGTAAAACGACCCGTACCAGTGCCGATACCGACAGACCGGGCAATGGTGGCTCGGCGTGAACCACTTTCCAGCACCAATTCTGCTGACAATCTTCAGCTCCGAACCACGATTGTCGCACCAAAGCCCTCTCCGCGTATCAAGTTGCGACCACCGACGCTACTGCCCACCTTGCCGACTGGAGAGTCGGTGAATAGCCTCTACATGTCGTATCGTTCTCGTGCCCTGCAGCTCGGTGCTGCTCGAAATGCTTGTCTCTCGCGAGCTGCTGATGCATGGAGACGGGGGGATGGTGCTGCCGCCAAGCGGTTCAGTCGGGAAGGGCATGATCTCAACGCGAAGATGAGCAATGAGATGACAGAGGCCGCCGGAAGGCTGGTAAGAGAACGCGCCAAGCTCGCTGAGCAGGCAGTCAAGGGCCGAGACCTGAACTGGTCAGACGATCTGGGAGATCGGAGCGCGCGAGGACGCGGGTGTGGTGGGGGTTTGGGGATATGTTTGGGTATCGCAAGTAAGGACATTGGTGGTGAATCGAGATCGTCTTCGGAGGAAAGGACGGAAGCCATGCTCGACCTACACGGACTACATTCTAATGAGGCGACTGAAGTGCTGGAAGAATTCGTGCTTGCAGTGAGTGTTTGTACGCGCTCGGCCGTATATCTTGTATGAGCTAACTTTGTTTGGAAGCTGGAACGGGAACATTATTTGGGTCTTGGTCAGAATTTTTCTTGCACGACGATCCCCTCATCTGTTCTGACAATCTTTTAGCATATGCCATTGTTGGTGAGGAGAAGCATACAGGAACCCAAGATGCAGCAAGGGGAGCTTCGCGAGCTCGTCTCGCTGCAGGTGTCAGAGAGTGGCTGCATCGGTGGGGTTATCCGTGGAGCGAGCGCGACGGCATCATCTGCATCGATCCTTTGACGCACTCCTGAGGACACGACAGTGCCAAAAGCTCAGATGGGATCTTAGAAGATTTAAGCAAAAGATGTTATATAGGCAACTGTAGACAGGTCTAATTTAGGACGTGTACGATGTGTATTGAAACGACGGTGTCCGCACACAACTGATGGTGGCAATGTAGACGAATCACGTGCGAGGGTGGAAAGGCAGGGTATGGTAGTAGACTACGGACTTGGTTGCGGTTGCCAGACCGTGCCCGAGGTCGACCCTGACGTTCATTTCAACACCCAACCATGTCCACCACCGACGACACCCCCGACGACGCGCGGGAAAGACCCTACTCCATCGACCTCACCCTCGAGCTTGAGCGTCAGCTCGACAATGAATCACTGCCCCCGTCCACCCCTGCAGACACACAGCGGCCACAGTCGCTCGACCCACAAGTCCTTGCGCACATCGTCACCAATCTCAGGTCGTCCCTCGCGGAAGTCACTCGCCACCGAGATGAACTCGCCAACTCACTTTCTCAAATCCAAGCCAGGGATGAGGACCTCATAGATACCCTGACACACATGACGGACAAGTGTTCCAGACTGCAAGAGGAGCTCGACACCGCCAATAGCAAAGCAAAGGACGACGAAAATACCATCTCCGTGTTGCGGACAAAGGTTGAGGAGAGCAGGTATGTCATTGCCGTCTTGCGCCCAGTATCAGCTGTCGACTCTGTGCTTAGGCGGGGACTCATGCGTCTCCAATCCGAGAGTCGAAGGCAGAGCCAAGTGCCACCTGGAATAGACCTCTCTAGGGCTACTCTTGCCTCTCTGGCGGGTCCACAAACATCAAAGAGGGCATCATTCGCACCGCTCACCGGATCAAACGTTGTCCGGGCCAATTCACACCGACGCATTTCATCGGTTTCAGACTCGGGTTTCGCAAAGTTGGACATCCCCTCACCGCATGCTAGTCCTGGTCCGTCGAACTTTACTTTCCCCGACCATGCCATGCTAGCAAACAAGTTGGCGCCCACGCCCAGGTCGTCTGGGATATTCGGTCGCGCATCCCCTCCCCTCTCTGTTTTCCAGTCGGAAGAGTCAGCCGAGGTTGAGATGCTTCGTAAGGAGCTCATTTCTATGCGGGCAGAGCTGGACGAGGCAAAGCACGAGATAAACGAGGCGAATGAAGCACGAGAGGCGTCGGAATTATGCGTCAAGGCTCTTCGCGTATTCATAGAGGAAAACAGCGTCGGGGCCTCGATGCAAAACACTGGTGGATCTACCGCAATGCCACCATCTTCGCAGGCTGAATCAAGGAAGAGTACTCAGGCCGCAGGGGGATGGGGCTTCAAGCTCTGGCGAACTGAGCCATTAGCTAAAAACCCTTCCGGCGCAACATCCGTGCCCTTTATACCACCTACGATCATGCCTAGCAACGTGTCGTCACCACCCCCTCAACCGCTTTCAAGGAAGCTTGGGGAATTCTTTGGGGCTCGAAGTGCCAGCATTTCTTCCACTACGCCCGTCAAATCGCCGCGCGCCGAACAAGAGGCGATGTATAGTGGATTGTCCGATGCGTCGTCCATTGAAGAATCTCTCGCTGAGCCAGTAAGCCCGGCGAGTGAACTTCCCCGGCCAAGCGTGCTGGTCAGAGACACGACGAGTGTCACCTCAGGGTCTTCGGCGAGGTATCCTGGTGCAAGTCCGGAACGGAAGACAGATGGACTTCCCTCGCCATCTGAAGTAGAAGAGGTTTTTACCCCCGTTGCTATATGAATGACAAGCCTTCTAATTCCCCTCCTCGCACTTCGTAAAGCATATGAGTTTTTGAGATCAGACACATTTGGATACTATAGTTACCTGTGACTTGGAGAGACCTCTTCTCCTAGATCACACGACACATTATGAGGAATTGGTTGTGTAGCGTACTGTATGTACTATTTTGCTCTTAGAAGCTAGTCAGTATTCAATTTCCGTCGATCCCGCCATATAAGTACCGTTTTCGAACAAGACGAAGCTATGGAACTTTGCCCCTTCCTCGCGGTAATAGTAGTACTTTGTCGATGTGCTGCGGCATCTTATGTACCGCTTACGAACCGCACCATTTAAAAAAATAGTGGGGGCCCCGATGCACGACTCGCGTACGACCGACCTCGCCATATTGAAGTTCAGCTCGCCAGGATAACTGCAAGGCATGCATCTGTCCTATGATCTGCCTTCAATGGACCTTCTTTCGTTGGGCCAGGTCCTATAACACGTCGACTAGATGGCCAAGTGCCTCGGACCACCTCACGATGACCTAGGACGTCTGTTTCACAACGCGACTGGCTTCTTCTGCGCAGGGCACGAGCCAGCGGCTGCACCGCACCGGTATAATACCCGCAGGGTTAATGCAGAAAAAGATGAACATGTGGGGGCCCTAGCTGATGTGTGAGGTTCTCGAGCCCAAGTGGCAGCAATATGAATGCGGCCACTGCTTCGTCCTCCGTGACAATCCGAGTCTTCCATCATTAGTGGATAATAAGCCTCAGCCCCACCTCTATCGTCGCTGACACACGATCATTAGGATTATTGGGTGTCCCGGTATTGAGTCTATACTCCATGATACACCCTGTTGGAACCGCATCGAAACACGCGAGCAACGGTGAGTCGCGAATCGCTCGTCCATGCGCCTTTAGCCAATATGCAATGCAGGGCGTCCGCATTGCCAAGCACCATCATGGCTGGCGGGGTCAATCGATGCAGCCAATGTGAGCGCGCCCGTCGTCAAGCCCTGCATAAGCGGCGCAGACATAAAAGGGGCGTAAGCAATCGACGCTGCATTAGAACCCTGAGTGCATATCCGTGGCCGCCTCCCACGTATACGCACCGGGCGTTCGTTCTGGGCTACTCGTACTCAATATACTTTCGTTGAGTCCAACTGTTTGACGAGTCTATCTCGGATGATATTCAGCACCTTCTGCGGCACATAATCGATGGGGCCATTGGATCTTAAAACCTCCTATGCGATGAGCTGACTGGTGTGCGTGTTCCTTGCCTCGCTGATCATCACGGGGCTTCATTGTCCTAATCACCGTTTATTTACAACTGGGTTTCACCCAATCACCTATCAATCTCCGCCGAAAAAGTGGATCTTCCCCGTTTACAACTACGTGTACATGTGAAGGGCTGCGGTCTCCGAGATGGATCGCACTCGGACGGTTGATTCAAATAACGAGTTGTCATGCGTGAGCAGGTGCCCAATCCATTGGTGTTACAGGGAATACTTGATTGTTCTCATTCGCTTCTAAGTATATACGCTGACAGGTTGCGCAGTCGTGAGGTATTTATTCCTCTGGTCAAGCGCCCAGCGATCCCGCCGCTGAAAAGCGTGATTCCGAGACATGAACGGTGTGGACATTCCGTGTGTCTTACCTGTTGCGGCGATGTACACTTTGGCGCGAGGCCCTCGTCTCTGCGGTGGCAGCGGGCGCGAGGAAGCGGGTTACGATCAACAGCGGCGGCAAGTCGGCGTGGGCTGTTGCGGGTATATGGATTTCCTCGCTCCACGTGACACTACCCGCTTACAAGGAGGCGGGTGCGGCGCCCGTGCTATCATTAATTCTGAGTGGCTAGCTTTTGGATGGAGTTTCACGGGTAGTCGTGATAGCGTTTCAACATGCGTGTGGGTCAGAGTGGAAACTGTCATCCAAGCGTCGTACATTTCTCGAATATATCGCGGAGCCGTGTGTGGGCGCATATAGTACCCCCGGGGTGTCGCTATCTGAACGCCGTGGAGGACAGTGACGAAATGTTTATTGTAACAGAAGGCGTTTTCCCTGAGTGGACACGCTTCCATTAGTGCGCCCAGTGCACCGATTCACGATCATTGATGAGAACTTGTGAGGAGCCAGAAGGGGTTGCACTGGTTCCTCCAGGAACGAACTTGGTGGAGATGAGATCCTCGGATTGAAATCCAACGCACATGGTAACCCTCGGGAGGTGTTCGAGGTAGCAGCTCAGACAGGGACGCAGGTTTCGGCTGATTGTTACGCGGCGTTGAGGTCGACGTCGAGCAGGGTCATCGCGTTGGAGGATCGTAAACGGAAAAAGCGCACGTATCGAAGTTGAGTCGGATACAATACATACTGTTAATTGTCGGATCTGGTCATCACGCATGAAAACGTCGGTTGAGTTGGCTTGATGTCAAGATCGAAGTGTGTGAGAAATAAACCCCCTTGGAGTGACTGCGGATGGGCCTTTTACTGCCTCATGAATGGCGGAACACGTAGCATGCAACTCTTTTGGAGTGGATGGTGTGTGCGCAATGGCTGTCTACTACCACGGGGATGGTGAGGACCCAGGTTTGATTCACAAGGGTCGTTCGGGTCATTAATAACATGGACATGGGCTCACCACAGGAAGCGATAGTAATAGGGGTGGGGGGGTCATAGGACGCTGCAGCGGTTCACGGGAGCTCGCTTGACCGGAGAAGGTGAATTCAGGACGCCGAGGGGAATCTGGTTGCGCGTGGGTCCAACACGAGGCCTGCACGGCAGTGACTGAGATGGCAAGATGGGCGGGTAGATGCCGAAAGCTGCCGAATTTGTCAACTCCGCTTCAACTCCGCGAGTAATATCCTAGCGAATTTGTTGATATTTTGCCGGATTAACCAAGAAAGGAAAATGACCCACTGATAGATGTGGATATTTTTAGTCTACCTCACGGTAGAAATCTCCCCCTTTGAAATTTCCCTCGGAAAACCCCATCCAGTTATCGGGCGCTCCTTTTCCTCCATCATCCTGGACGCTTTGTCCACCTCTCCCCCCCCATCCTCGCCGTACTCATGGAGCCAAATCTCTTCGCTGACCCCTCCAAGAAACGCAGGAAAGGCGCAACTCGTCTATCGTGTGCAGAGTGCAGACGGTCCGTCTCCTCTTCGTCCTCAAATCATAGTCTCCCATCGTCTTTTCCCTCTAGCTTGAAGCTGCGTTGCGACAGGAATGTTCCCTGTGGCTCTTGCGTCAAGCGCGGCTGCGGCGCGATCTGTCCGGAAGGTACGTCATCCTCTCCTTCCTTCCCCTCCTTCCTCCACGTAATCATTTCCGCCGTCTAGGCTCGTTGACCACTGGTCAGGGTAATCGGTGTGTTCCCATCATCCTCGTGTCATCCCTTTCCCCCTCAAGAATCGCAGCTTCGTACTCGCCTCAACCCAAGAACTTCACGAAAAGATAACCGTCCTTTGCAGTCGAGTCCGCGAGCTTGAGGACGGCCTGAGACAGTCTCACTCCCTCGTATCACCCGATAGGCACCCCCTCCTGTCAGACGACCTTCTCCAAATCAAAGCTCCGCTACAAAGAGAACCACCAAACCAGCGTAATATTCCCAGAGGCGATGTCAAGGAAGAAGAACAAAACGGCGAAATCGTGGACGCTTTTGGCTCCCTCTCAATCAACGCTTCAGGAGGTGCAAAGTATTTCGGATTTATAGCCAATTCTTGGGTAAGCAGCACCCATCAGGCACCAAGAGACAGGCATTTCATTGACAATTTGCTTTCTTATTTGTTTATGTTTTCTTTGCCTCCAGTACTTTTTGCAGGTGATTTGTATTGAGATCTCACTGCACGATCGATCTGACTTGACCTCAGAATGAAGGCTCGGAAGCCCAAGAGTCCGAGGCAGGCCGGTTAGCCTCTTTACAGAACATTCTTTCCCCCGAGATTTTGGCACGGAGTGGTGCCTTCCCGCTTGTTCCAAGTTCCCATCCACTCCAAGTCGAAAATGTCCGGCTGCGAGAACTTTTTTGGTATCTTCCCGAATCACCCAGAGCCCATTACCTGTGTCGGGCCTATTACACACTCGGTGCTTGGATGTAAGGGACCCCGATTCTTGTTGATATTGAGATTCTCATCGTCATTGCTGCAGGTACAATCCAATCGGCGAACAGGATTTCTTCGAGGAAATATATCCATTATTTTATGCGCCAGACACCGCTCCGCCATCCGATGATCCACTTCTTTCTCACAAGCTCGCTCTCATGTTCATGATTCTCGCAATCGGAAGCTTGGTGGACATTAAGCATCCAGCCTACAATATCGATGCTGAGAAATACCACCAATTGGCGCGTGCTTCACTGTTTCAGAGTTCACTTTTCGAAGATCCCACTATCAGTGCCGTACAGACCCTGGCATGTACAGTCATTGCGTTGTGGAAACAGGATACTGATATTCAGTCTGGTAGTTTCTCATGACCTTCTTCCTTTTCTTATCTGACCGACACGGATCTAATTCGGGTACCCGCTGGGCCATCATCGGCATGGCAATCAAGATTGCTCAAAGCGTGAGTGTGCCTGCTTATTAACCGCACGGGTCTGAGCAAACGTGTTTCCCGCGATTCAACAGATTGGGCTCCGTCAGTATTGCTTGATTGGATAATGGACACTAACCCAATCGCTTCCTTTCCACGCAGACCGTGATCCAAGCAAATGGGGAGTGGACCAAAAGGAGACTAACCGCCGCCGCGAGTTGTTTTGGGAGTTATACACGTACGATTCATGGCAGGTGAGTGGGAAAGGATATACGAAACACCGGATACCAAACCATCACATTTGCAGTGCTGGACGTTTGGACGTCCGCCATCATTCTATCTGTCACATATTGATTGCAAGCTACCCTCTGGTGGAGAACCTGGTGAAGAATCGTGTACGTGTTGCACATGCATTGAAACACGCCTTGTCTGATGATACGTTTATAGTCCATGCTTGGAAACACCGCTTTGCATCGGAATGCATGAGTGTGGTCCACGATCAAGCTTTTGGTGCAAAGACACCGACGTACGCAACAGTCCTTCAATTGGACCGCAAGTTGCGCGCATTCCCCGTCCCTCCCAGCCTGCAAGTTGCTGGGTTTGGCAACTCATCTCCTCCGGAATCACGCCATCAGGAGAGTGTTTCGCTGATTCTACAACGGCACATAGTCCTCGCTATCCGTGAAATGAGTATGTCTTGCCCATGCACTGTTTCTTACGCTTGCAAGGTACTTGTAGTAAGAGGTCGCTGCTGACACTGCTTAAATCAGATCTCCTCTATCTCCACCGGAGTTTCTTCGCCCGTGCGGTCACCGATCACCCCAAGGATCCACTCGGTAGTCCGTATGGGACTTCGGTTATCGCTGCCTACCGCAGTGCGGGGTCACTCATAGCATTGATGCGGAACCTTCATACACAACTCAAGGAGCTCAGTGAACGAATATGGTTCTTGTGGACACATATGTTTTCATGTGCGGTACGTACGCCTGATGGGTGTTGTTAAGTTCCGCGATAGGAGAGGTGCTGACAAGATCACCTTTGTGATACGAATCGCAGATCGTGCTAGGTTCCGTTGTCACCCGATGTCCGTCGATGAGTTTGGCACCCTCTGCGCTCGTGCAGTTGGACTCCGCCTGCGAACTTTTCTCCAAGGCGGCACGAGGATTTCGTGCTCAACCTGTATTGGTAAAGCTGTGCCCTCTGCTACACGTCACTTGCCTGCTCACTCAGCCCTCAGGATATCATGATTACGCTGCAAAAGAAGGCGCACACCAGCTTGAACGAGTTTCGAAGGGGCAAAATTTCGCCCCTGTCACGGCAGTTGTCGAGCCATTCTGAACCGGGATCACCATTCGAGGAAAACGACGAGCTCTCGACGCTTGGTGGGAGGACGCGGCTTGTAGCCAAGAAAGACTCACTATCACCGCAGTCATCGCCCACGGTCATCGATCGCTCGCCCACATCATTGAATCCGATAGTACCACTGCCGCTGGCATCTGGGAGCAGCCACGTCCATCCCAACGTCGTGGACTACCTAAAAACGTTTGGTCACACCGCCGGCTCTCATACCAACGGGTCAACGTATACCGATGCCTCCGCTTTCAACACTCCCATAAGAGAACAATACGAACCGTCTGGATATGGTGATTGCCCGGCACAGATACAGCCCATGGAGTTGGTACCCGGGCAGTTCCCTAATTACTTCCCTGTTTACGACTACGGGATGGTCCCCGAGAACGGTTATCCTCAAATGAACGGCCACATGTCTACAACCCGACGCGAGTCCCCAGAAGCGAACACGATACAAAACACCTGGCAAGATTTCGTTAATTCTAGCGGTTTGGGTCTGGGCCATAACTAATGTCTGTTATGCTGTTGTTCCGGACTCAGTCTTACTACCTATGATGACTCTCGAATGTGCTGTAGTTAAACATGTCCATGTTTGGAGTGGGGAAGGGTTGTGGTCGAGATGGCATATGTCAATGGCTGTTGTATATCTAACTATTCTTCAGACTCCTCCTCTCGGACAGACTGTCCCCAATACTGTACCTTAGCTTTTTTCTTGATGCTCTTTTCTTGTCCTCCCTTGTGCGTCGACAAACAAAACTAAATAAAGTGCATGACTATGACAGGCAATACGCGCCTCGTGCATACTGCTCATCGTTGTCCTTTCCTCATGGCGATCTGTGGCTCTTCTTCGAAGGCTGGCTTTGGACGCCGTCCTGTAAGACCAATCCCTACGTGGCATACAAGCACCGCGCTCACTGTGTCCACATGTTTCCAGATACAAAGGAAGGTGGTTGTCTGTGGAGACGGTGCTTGCGGTATGCACCCATGCCTCACTCGTCTTCCTGACAGCTCAGCACGGGCTCATACATAGGCAAAACGTCGCTACTCAACGTTTTCACCAGGGGCTTCTTTACCCAAGTATAGTGAGTGCGGGATGGATCCACCCACGGGACATCTTCACATTCCAGGCTTAATATATCGTACAGTGAACCTACCGTGTTCGAGAACTACGTTCATGACATCTACGTCGACGACCAGATCGTGGAACTAAGCCTGTGGGATACGGCCGGTCAGTGATCCGATGGGCTTCTCCACGAAGTCTTGCGTCTATAACTTTCTGACGTTTCAAGGAATCCCATAGGACAGGAGGAGTTTGATCGGCTGAGGTCACTGAGTTATGCAGAAACGCACGTCGTCATGATATGTTTCTCCGTGAGTCTCTCCCACAGTTCGTTTGTAGAGCGGAAAGAGGCGGGACGTTTTTGATTCTCGGGTCCATCGCAGGTAGACAATCCAACATCGCTCGAGAACGTGGAAACAAAAGTAAATTCTTGCCTTTCCATTTCTTTTTCTTTTTTCGTACTCGCACGTACATTCGTTTTGAAACAATGCCCACAGTGGATAGATGAAATTCTCGAGTTCTGTCCGGGAGTCAAGGTATATTCGAGCCCCCCTCTGGCGTTTCATCTTGGTTGGGATATGAACTGAAACATCCTCTCCATAGCTCGTCCTCGTTGGTCAGTCCCTCTTGGACTTGAGAGATACGGATATGAAAAAAACCAACTGACTAAGCAAAATGCAGCACTCAAGTGTGACCTTCGAGATGATCGGGGCGTTCGAGAACGACTTGCGCGTTATGGAACGCATTCGGTACAATATGAAGAGGGTCTCGCTGTCGCACGACGAATAAGAGCATCACGATACCTGGGTACGGTGTTTGAACTTGGCTTCACCCGTCTCGTCATACAGTCCCGAACTGACCATTGCATTTAGAATGCAGCTCAAAACATAACCGGGGGGTCTCAGAGGTTTTCTATGAAGCTGCACGCGTATCACTGAGTACACGGGCCAAGGGGCCAGGGGGTGGTTGTACAGTGATGTGACATTGACATTGACCCTTGATCACTCAAGTTCATACACGTTCGTTTTGCACTCTGGTTGACAGCAAGCTATGCATCGTAGGGATTCTGCTACTTAATTGCTTTTAACTTCCGTATGAGGCGATGTCCTGGTCGCTTTTTGCGGATGCATGTCGTTTGTCTTTGTTCAATATGTATTTCTTGACACACATTCTTTCCACCACCATGATGTCGAAGAAAGAAAATGTCCATTATAGCAAATCGAACAGCATGCATTACGATACATTTTAGTGGACATTATATCATGTCGTCATGAATCAAAAGTAACTGGCCTGCTGGGAAGCTCTTCAGTATTCTGTTCCCGTCTCACGAAAAGGAACATACGTACGGGGATCATGTTCACGCCTAGGCCAGTCCCGTTCATCATTGGGGGAGCTTGAGTCGGGTATCTAAAACGGGAAATAGTTCAAACGTCTGCACCGCAGCTAGCAGCTCGAATACGAACCCATTGCCTTGTGTGATACGTAGGCGGTCCATGGGGTTGATGATGGGTTGTTCCGCTTCTTGCTCTTCCTTGGCAATATCTCTCTTAGCCCGTTCCCTGACCTCCTTCTCAAGCGCGGCCAACTGAAATATATAAATTTCGATGGAATCAATAATTCCGTTGCTAAGCGTGGACGAAAAACAAACCTTTTCCCGCATGGTTCTTGAGACCTGGATCTTGTAAGGCATGTAAAAGTCGTTGATACCATATTGCCATGAAAGTTCCTCCACGACGTCAGGTCGCAACAGATCGAAGCACACATAGAGAACGGCTGCGAAGCACTCTTTGTTGCCAATGTCAACAAAGTAAGAAAGGAGGTCCTCCGCAACTTCGATGGAGGCTGAGGTAGCGGCCGTGATGATCGCATCTTTGTACAACTGGTCTTGCTTCGACAGCGATATCGACTCTTCCCACCGTGAGTTTTTCTAAAATGGCGTGAAGCACCTTGAAGAAGTGAGAAGTCAGATTACAATACCTTGTAAAGATGTGCAGCAAGCCGCCTGAACTCGAGGAGGTCATGTTTTTCTAACCGTTGAGCAAGAGAGATATTGTTGAAGTTGTCAAAGCTGTCGATCGAGTCGCGGAGGGTCTTGTAATCCTCCTCTTCAATGAGTAGGTCATTGTACGCGTCGTTGACTGCCTCGATGTTTAACTGCGAATATCGTCAAATTGGCTTCGAGTGAAGCTCCAGGGTTTCCATATACTTACGTGTTGAACGGCAATGAGATATGAGCGAATGAGGGGAATGTGGTCGATTTGACGGAACGTGCGCACAACACGAGCGTGATCTATGCGAGGAATCATGACACTCAGGAGATCCGTCAAGAGGGTGGGCTGCTCTTGTAGGTAGAAGGTGAGAGCTTTGTAGTAGCTGTGGCATGCCGAATATTAGTACATGGATCAATAATCCAAAAGGTGTCTCGTACATCTCGACATTGGCGACGCGGACGATCACATCCTTGAACTGATTGTGCTCCCAAGCATCGGGTGAACGTTCAATCATGGCAAGAGCAGCATTGTCCTGGTTGCTCAATCATTAATCGAAAGCGCGGGAAAAGCAAGATGATCTCTCACAAATTCGTCGTATTTTATGTAAAGGAAAACAAGTTCGGGCCAAAGATGCGATTTCTCCGTAGCTCTAATGACCTGGTTGACAAATGACTGCCTGCATGTCTCCGTATGAAGATGACAACCTACCTTTGGAATGTTGATCCGTGACACGAAGAGTTTGAGGTGCTCCATGACTAGGGATGGAGGCAATCAGCAAGCGAAGAACAGTATATGAATGACGCATACGTTTTCCAGGTCTATATTTGCTGTACAAGATGGAGAGCTCCGTAAAGATCCCCATCTACAAACGGTCACTACGATGATATTAGGAGCGAAAGAAGAACATACATGAGCGCGCTCTAGGCTAAGGGCTGCCTCTAGAAGAGCAAGGATTTCATCGAAATGGCCGCGACGCTCGTAGGATTGAAGGAGAGCAGGCAACTCTTCCTGTATAGAAAATCATTCAAAATCGAAAAACTCTGTTTTGGTGATGCACGAACCGCATGAACGACAATGTTCAAACCACAAATTTGAGCCTGCAATGGAGGTCAGTGACACCTCCCTTATGCGACAGAGGTAAACATACCAAACGGAACTCTGATTTCTCGATACAAGCGGCATGAACTTGCTTCCAGACTTGGGTGTTGCCGGCCTTGCGAGCGCTTTCGACAGCAGTCTGGTTCTCGCCCAAGTAAATGAGAGTGGTAGCCAAGCGAGCCCAGTTGGAAATGCTAGTGAAGAGTAGTTTGGCAGCCTGGTAGAGCTCGTCCTCAAAGCACTTCTCTCCGACCACCAAGATATCTGCTACGTTCGTCATGCCCAAGAAGTCCTCCATGTCATGTAGGCGATCAGTCTTTGCATAAGCATACGCCAACTCGGTATCGATTTGAGGTTCTCGAAGACGCTTGCGCGCCATCTGCAGGAAGCGGACTAGATCATCATGCTTGCCAGCGCGACCCGAAATCTCAACAACTTCTGCAAAGTTCGACGGATCCTCAGCCTTGATGTACGAGTCTATAAAGAACAATCAACTTTTCCACTCGCTGATTATCCGCGCTGGGCATACCAATAGCATCCTTGATGCGAAGACCATCGAGCTGGGCTTTTGCAAGACGACTCCAAACTTCAGGCTTGTTGACCTTGTTAGCGTAGTCCAAACCACGATCAATTGACACAATGTGCTCGACCAGCACGTTGATCGCCATGGCATGTTGATCGTACTTCTTGTATATCATCAATGCCTCCTCGTAGAGACCATGATCGGTTGCAATCTTGGCAATCTCGGCGACATCGTAGTTCTGGAGCTTGTTGATATAACCCACAACCTTACCCTTATCCGCACGAATTGCTGTCAGGAGTAAGAGGTTTTGAAGATTGCGGTTATCACTGAACGGAGAGGGCTCAATAACGATTTTCTCCAAAAGCTCGATCAATTCAATAGGGAGATCGGCTGAAAGGAAAGCTTTGACAGTAACCGAGACATCATCGGGGTCAGTGCACTCTGGTAGAGCAGTTGCGACAATCTACAAGCCACAAACATTGAAACATATGTAGACGGCAAAATATCTAGACTGACCTGGTCGATAAGTGCTCTGCGATACACGTTGTCATGGACAAGAACTTGTGCCCAAAGCTCTGGCTGACGGCGCTTCACGAGATAGCGAGCTTGTAGTTTGAACATCGAGTTCTCATTCGTGATGGCAATGAGTTCGTCATCACAGAAACCCTTTGCGTAGGCAATGTACGCCAGATAAGGATCCCGAGCCTCACAGAATTTACCGACGACAAGAGGCTCATACAACTGCATCACTCGTTGAGGGACAAGGTCACACAACATGATCGAAGAACGTACGTTATTCTCTTTCAAGAATGTTTCGGGATTGTTATTGCTGTCGATCAAAATCTTGGCCATTGCGTTGAACACAGGAGGATCTTGAGAACCGGACTGTACACGGGCCTCGAGCCAGGGAAGAATCAACTTCAGTCTGTTCCGCTGCTCAACTTCATGAACGAGTTCGTCGATGGGGAAATTGCCTGTCACGGAAGCTAAGAGCCCTTTGATGGTTGTTTCATCGCAATCGACATCGAGCAATCCGCCGACAACTTGCGGAGTCCTGACGGAGTTGACACGCTGCACATAGACTTCGATGAATTTGGTGAGACCGTTCTGATAGAGGTAAAGAACGAGGTCATGGACAAAGTCAAAGCGATCGCAGACGATGATAAGGGGAAGTTGATCTTGGAGCTTTGCCTCCTTCAAGAAATTCTTCACTTTCTCTGGATTGTAATGGTTGCTCTCTCGACAGATACGCTCAACTTCACGAATCTGGCCGGTCCGAGTGGCAGCCTGAATATACTTGAAGTGGACCTCGGGATCTTCGCTGAGGTTCACAATCGACCCAAGGTAGTAGTAGAGACCTTGGACACATGTCAAATTCGCGAAAGGATATCCATGGAAAAAAAATACCCACCTTCAAATGTTTTGAAAGACTCAAACATCTCGATCAACTTCACAGGGCCAAGGATATCGGAGTACTTGGTAGCAATCTGGATGACGACCTGGAGATTCTGGCGGATATTTGCCCTAAGCATCTCTTGCATGCATGCCATCGACTGTTCGGTGGTGAGACGACTGAAGTAGTTGACTAGCCATTCAGGTTGGAGGCCGCCAGTATGCACAACTGCTCGCTTGATGTCTGCTAAGTCCTCATAGTGTTCGAGAGCCTGTTGACATCAGCACCAAGTGGATCTCGAATACGGAATGATACACTTACTCTTTGCAAGAGACCGGCCTTCTCGCAAAGGTTGGCAATCCTAGGGCGGTCATAATGCGAGAACATCTCGTTACCCAAGATGGCGTCTGCGACCTGTGGCGCATGAACGAGATTCATCTCGAGGAGACGAGTCTGTAGATGACCCTGCTCAGGCCGATTCTCCTTCAAAGCATCTAGCAGGAAGGATGTTGCTGGTTGGATCATGTTCTGCGACATGAAGATGTCCACGACCTGCAATATATGCGTCACATACTATTCGATGATCGGTCGGATTCCCACTTACGCGTTCGATATCAACCAACGGGCCAGTCTCATCATTGACAAGCTGGGTGGCAAACTCAGCACCCTTGTCGGGGTTCGTCCTCATAACATGCTGCAAAAGGGCAACATAGTCTGGACTATATCCAACCTTCCTTGAGTACAAAACAATCTTGTCTATCTGACCAGTCTCTGCAAAGCAGGCGATGACCTTGTTGGGAACATTTGCTCTGAGGTACACACTCAAAGCCAAGGTCATGTCATGCAGCCGGACGATATCCCCAAGCTCTTCACTACAGGTGAGCTGAAAACGTAATATTAGGAAAAGTCAGAGATCGGGAAGGAACACCTGCCTTATTCTCTTTCAGCCACTTCTCAAGAAGCTGCTTGCGACCCTGCTGTAGTACAGGGCGGGCGAGCTCGAGTGACTCAAAATGGTTGAGTTCACCTTTCTCCAACAAGATACCGAAGTATTGGAGAATAGGAGACAAGCCACCTGGGGGGGCGGGTGCCTGCTTAAATGATTCGATCACCTGTGCTGTACGAAGAATTCCCTAAGCGCCCAAAAATCAGTCCAGGCGTTGTCATTGGTAATCAGGCGTGGTGCGTACCCGAGGAGAGTTGGCAGCTATCTTCGCAGCTTCACTGTATTGACCAGAAGAAAATAGTTGCTGGTACTGCTTGACGTAAAGATCATCCGCACCGGGTAGATTACCACGACTGGCGAGTTTGAACGCGAGTTCGGTATTGTTGAGCGTAGTGAGGATGTAAGGGACGATCGTCTGCTCATCGACGCTGACTGATAGGACTTGGCCTTTCTTGTTTACGCCGATGATCCCGTGGGTAGCCTCATGCTCTGCCGTGACAAAGATCGTCTCGCCGGATATGCGGTTCATATAAACACATGCACCAGACTCCAGATCGTACAGGTGAATGAAACCATATTTGGTAACCAGAAAGATGATGCCGTGCTTTCTGGATACCTGCATGGCTACAGGGAAGTCATTGGTAGCCTCAGGAGGGAAATAGACATCGACTGCCTTCTTCACGAAAGGTGGATCTGGTGCAGCGTGGTCAATCTCCACCACATGAAGCTGCAAAACGGCTCCTAAGCAAGCATCGAATTCCTTTAATGCATGTCGCATACCTTGGCACCAGTAGCAGTGCGAACTGCAAATGTGAACAGCTTTGTCATGGACTGGTGACCATCGAGTTTCAGTTCCGCAAATGAAGCGGCATGTCCTTCAATGGGCTGGCTGACTCCCCGCTCCCGGCTGTACAGTTGCATTGCGCCTTTAACCTTGAACGCGGAAGGATTCGTTGAATTGCTGGAGATACCAATTAATACCAGCCACTTCTCATCAGAAGTTGTACGGTAGTTGATGATTTGCGCTCCCACAAGTGTTGCATGCCGGTCGAAGACCTTTTGCGGGGGTGACGTCTGGTCCCCAATAGACCAATGATACACGGAGGTCTCAGTGACCATTCCTATGGTCGACTCGGATACCCATTTCCAGAACACGACGTCCTCATTGTTGGCATGGGATTTGACCTTCTGCTTAGTCTCAATATTGAAGATCTGCAACGTCCGGCCAGCTGCGAAGGAAGCTGTCAGCGTCACGGTACAACACAACGGATTAGAGACACACCCTTCAACGCGAGAATTTTCTTGGAAGGATGCATAATTGCGGAATCAGCACTGATTGGTCTTCGAAGAACATTGTTTGCGTCGGCGAGGTCAATTATGACAACTTGATTCTGTTCATTAACCTTTTCGCGTACGCAAATGAAGTGGTCGGATTCTAAGGTCAATGTCTACAGAAAGCGGTCAGGTGTTCGTGCGTACATCCAGAAACGGCCGTAACACACCTAAGAAGTAAGGTACAAGAAACCAAGTAGATTGAGCATGTCACTGCAGATTGGACATGCCTACACGTACCTGGAACGAAATTGAGGCTGGCTGAACGCCCAAACTAGAGAGCTGCAGATGCTCGCAAAATGAGATGGGTTTCGAAATGTCCCCCATGATCAAAGTGTCGTTAACAGCCGTGCACAGAGGCGAAGGAGAAAATTGGTCGACGTGGGTTGTTGAGGCGAGCTGAGCCAAGTTACGACAGCAAGGGCATTAACAGTTTACTGTTGTTTGTCTCACACTACATAGCCTATTCTGCCGTATGGATGGGACAAATATAATAACATAGAGAACATAAGTAGAGACCAGAATATTTTTACTCCTCGGAAAGAACCAACACTTCCCCCAAATCCTCATCTTCTAATGGTGAGGTCAGCGGAGGTGTATTGCCATAATACAAACGCTGCGCCATGATCGCTGTTTATTTTGTGGCAAGTGGTTGGTGAGACGTCGAAGATGCGTGTCGCCATCACGACTCACCTGTGTCTACAGACAGTTGAAATATTGCACAGGCCTTGAACTGCAAGGAAGACCCTTGCAAGAAGAAGTACGCTGTCCTGGACCGGTGATGTCAGCGGATGCCAGTCGTGATCTAATGAATTGTCCGACTTGAAAGCGTCTCCACCCACCCAACCGATCATTGTAGAGGCACGGAATCCATAAAGTGATTTGTGCTTGTAATTACTGCACAGACAACGCACATGAGGCATTCATTGATCCACAATCGAACACACAAACCTTATGAGTTGTGGGAGGGGTAGCGTACTCTCCAATCCCAGAGCAAAGAACCCTAGCATAGAGATATAGAATTCGGATCGCCCAAATATTAAGAAGATTATCGCCGAGCAGAGTCTGAAAAAGATTAAGCTATTGAAAAAGCGAAGTGTGCAACAGCTTCTTACATGATACCGGCGAGACACTCGATGTATTGCGTATAGGACGACCACTGCCAGAAAGAAAACGGTCGTGGGGACGGCGCATAGCTCCCTGAGCTCGTTTTCCGCCGATAACGGAGGCAAATGAACAATAATGCGAGCTGTTAATTGATCCCACCATGGTCACACGATCTCAGTGTGAATACGCTCAGTGGGGCGTACCTGCGCGACGACCATAAGAATGGACTGGAGCAGCAAGGCAAACTCGAAGCGAGCACCCAGCCAAAAAAAACACCGGGTGATATTGGCAATCAACCTGATGGTACGCGCCGTCAGCGCGTTGTGCAAATGGCTGTTCAGGTGGGCTCACAGAATCGCACAAACGTCACGAGAAAAACCTGTTGAGTCCCTGACAGCAGGCGGGCGTGAATAACTACACCCATACGAGACACGCAAGATGCCTTACTTTTTCCTGACAATGGACACTGCTTGATCTGCGTACACGAGAGAAGGCCCAACAGCCATCCCAACGGACGAAACTACATCAATCCATGAAGGTATCGTTGACATAACCAGATCGAAAGTATGTTGGTCAACTTGGATGCGCTCGGGTGCTGCGGAGCGCACAGCAGAATCCTCAAGTTGGACACTCGATGATTGCTGAGGCTGGTATGACTAACAGTACTAACGTTTGAACAGCCGAGTGACACTGCAGCACGTGGCGGTCAGTAGGATAGTTGGACACTACCAAGTACATACAAAGACAAAGGTCTCCAGGAAAGAAAAAAAAAACACTAACCATGATTGACTGACCATCCACCATCACAGTTCTCCCGTCAACCAGCATCTATGGGCTCGCGGGGCTTTGAACGATGTCCCGGGAACGTAGCAGCGTCGAGTGGATCTCCTGCAGCTGGGCCGCAAGCATTAATGAGCCTCGATCACAAGCTTCCACATCCAGATGGTAATGGTCGTCCCACATCAAATGGTTGACCCGTGTGGTTCCATCAGTGTTGAACGTTGAGCCTCATCTCGGCGTCAGAGCGAACCAGATTCACTCACCCCCGTCCACAACTGGATAAGGTTTCATGACGGTTGCCTTCAAGCGCCTCGTGTCACCGCCCATCGTCACCCCCGCAATGACCATCGATACAAGACTTGAGATTCCCGTCGCATTGATAGGGATTCAGGCGTTCTCCGTCTAGGTGTCGTCCTATTCATATCGAATCTTCTTTGATTGAAAACGCGATTGTCACGATAGCAAATGCGTGACAACTGACCATCAATATTACAATTTATGGCTCCAACCACCCGAACACCACGGGCCAATGCGAGGTGCTCTCTACCACTGGGCAGCTCCACCGATGGCTCGCGAGCATCACCACCAGGTCTGTACATGAGCCTTGAAAGACATTCCCTCCTCCTGAACATCATTGCGCTATGCACCAACTCTTTCCTTTTCTCATTGCAGGTGGAAATACCCTTCTTTGAAGCATGGATCCCAGCACACCCGCAACCTCGCTTAGCTGCCCGCGGCCAACTTCCTCCCCTCTGCCTGCAAGGTGGCGTGACGGCCATAGTTCTGATCCCTCCTTGCTATCGCAGTCATCCACGACCACATTTCTTCCTGCCTGTTGCAATACAACGAAGGGTAGAAGCAACGACATCAACGTGATGCTACGGCTTGCAGGCATAAATGAGCAGACGTCGGTAAGCGGCATCCTCACCTGGATGCCTTGTTGTCATCCCGTCGTTGAGCTTCTTCCTCTCCCACATAAAGAATTTGCGATTGCGAACACGTACGCACGTTGGCTCCCCTATGACTTGGCGGAGATTTCTTCAAGACCTTTCCGTTATGCTCTGCGGTGCAGCGGACCTCGACAGTGGGATCCGTGGCCTACATAGGAAATACAGGTGGGTGGTGCATGCATGTCTACTTTGCTCGAATCGTACCGTGGAATTAGGTGCGGGCGTCTTTGATCGAGTGACACGTTGCGTGGTTTCTAGAATGTACCAAACCTCCCCCTCTTCAATAATTTTAGCGTCGAATGTATCGTAAACTGGTACGGACGGTGCGTAAGCATACGAATCAGGCTTTCAAGGACCCAAGACTGACTCCAGCATGTTCCCCCGATGCGGCTGTGGATGACAAAGAGCCTAGCCCTTGACCCATGCAACTTCGGTGCTCCAACGTTTGTTCTTGACCATCTGCGACCTATGCTGCCTCGCAGCATGGAACACTCCTTTGGTGAATGAGCTG
Organism: Caloboletus firmus; assembly: GCA_038094755.1. Lineage (NCBI taxonomy): Eukaryota > Fungi > Basidiomycota > Agaricomycetes > Boletales > Boletaceae > Caloboletus > Caloboletus firmus. The sequence goes on along the minus strand of JBBPUO010000032.1, from coordinate 83,670 downwards.
GACGCCACTAGATATCGCGAATTCCATATTGGGATTTGAAAATTGGAGGTTGTTTTCCCTACTGGCTGCTTATAGGAGGGCATGACGACGAGTCACAGAACTTGGGCTCGAGAGATGACGATGGGTACTTCTAGGGGATGATAATTGTATGATCGCAAGAAGTTCATGTACATTGAACTGGCGGACGCGTGAGATGTAATTCTGGTTCTGACTATTTTTGGGGGCAGACGGCCTCGTTGCGCCCTGTGTCTTCTCAAGCTGAACCTTTTTAAACGTTTGAGTCGGCTCACTCGGAGTAGACTACATACATCGTGTAGCACCAGTCGTCCACGTCCAGCAACGTTGTCCAACTCACTCCAGTCCTCTCCCTGTCATACCGCCGTGTCCGTTTCATATCCTTAACATTCCGTTTCGTTCCCCGCTATCAACATGTCTCGGCCGCTTAGCGAGCTCTCTCTTGACCAGCAATACTTGGCGCCCGTCGATACAGACAGTTTCGAGCGGTACTATGACACCTACTCCACTCTCCTCGTCCCCACAGCCGCCGGTCCCGTCCCTGATTTCTGCCCTTCCGAAAATTTGTACTTGTGTCAGGACGGGGACGGCATCTATCATTGGCCTGACGCGCCTGCCGCGCGGTCCGATAGCTGTCTAGCGTATTCGTCCCCGTCGTATTGTGCTTCCGCATTTTCATTTGAGGCGATTCCACCGGTATGTTTTCATTGTCGGATTTTGCCTCTCAAGACTAAGACCAAACCGAATAGCCCGACTATTGTGGTTATAGACACGATGAGCTCGAGGAGCCCTCACAACACCCAGCCACCCAGGAGAACTCGTACATCTTTCACTTGGCCCAGCAGTTTAGGAATGGTTCGACCCGTCCACAAGCCCAGGACCATCGGTCCAGCATCGCACGCGCGAGCGACAACTTTCTCGCACAAGCCTCGTCTATTTTCAGCGACGGGCACTCGTCTTTGAGACGTGGAACCACTATGGATTATCGGTCATCCATCCCACATCAAACTGCTTCTCAGCGTGACTCTCGTCCACCATCGAGGAAACGTTCTAGGGAACCGCTAGACGACGGAAGTTACCGTGTTAAGGTTAGTTCGCCGGCGCCAATCTTAAATTACAAACTTTTGATATCCCGACCCTTCAATCTTAGGAAGAAGTCGATAACGCCCATTCATCTTCTTTGTCCACGGTGAATGACGCGTGTCGTCTTCCCCAGCCACATATGACAGTGCCGTCGCAAGGTCGACCTTCGTTCTCTGTCCGAATCCCCAACCTTGGTGATGCTGCCACTTTTTTGAGTGCTGACTCCCACACTCGCGAACATGAATCACGCTTGCGTCCAGAAGAGCGTTGTATGATTCCAGTGCCGAAACACATGAGCAATAAAAGGGTTCATCGTTCAACCGAACTTGTTCGGCAAGAAAGTACCATTCAATCCATGCCCACAACAACGTGGTCTATCCCTGACGATCAAGTTATGAAAGGGACGAAGAAGCCTGGCGAGCAGAAGAAGCAGGCTTTAGCATGTCTATTCTGCCGAGAGCGGAAGATCGCATGCGGCCGGCCCCCTGCCCACAGCCCTGACCAGACTTGCAAGTAAGAGTTTTTCGTTCCACCTGGGAATCCGAATGCTAACGTTACCGTTAGTCAATGCGCACGCCGTCGGATCAAATGCGAGTATCCAACTGAATCGCGTCGTGGTCAGCACAAGCGCCGCCGTAAGCCAATGGAAAGCGAACCTGCCAGTCAAACCACCGTCCGTGCGAACTCGACGTCAAGCGTAGCATCAACAACGACTACGTCTTCTACGACATTAACGACCACCACGCCACCTGTATGAACACATAGCAAGAAAGATATCCTCGACCAACACATTCACGCAATCCTTATCGCGTACGTTCAGAATCACAATGGCCCACGTCACTTCACCTTCCTTCGCACGCCATCAGCTGGTCGGAAACAGTGGAAAGACCCGTCTATATATTGCAATAAATTCGACGACTAAACTATTTAATATCCAGCGTCTTCTGGCTCATGCCCTTCTGTGACGCCAGGTTCCATGCATGTGAATAGATGGTGTTACTTATGGCATACAAGTATTTTTTCCACCATGCATATCCTCGCTTTTTCACGCCATTGGTCGGTACATGGTTAGGGTAGATGGCTTCCTTATAGTTCACATTATATGTCGGACTCGAGCACTCCAGGGTAGGTTAAAGTAGGCAGATGCTACTTTTTAGCGTCTATCAGAGGGCGGGACACTTGGGCCCGGGCCCTCGAAAGCAGTAACGTATTCAACCCCCAGGCACCAGCACTTAGCTGAGTGCTGGGAATATCAGTACCTCCATAGACCGAAAATGTAGGTAGGGGAAAAAATGCCAGGTGATTGTGTTGCCTTTGTCCAAGAGATACGTCCCAAAGCCACCCAATAGCCAATAGATTGCGACGTGGAAGATATATATACACCACCTTCATTCAACACAGCAAAATCAATCAATCTTATATGGATATACTTGGTGCCGAGGATCAAGCACCAGGAATGGAAAAATGGACAAAGTCTTGTCTATCGGCAAGGACACAGTTGCAGGGGCGAAATCATACTATGTTGTCCTCGGGCACCGAAATGAATTATATGGTGCATCCTGCCAGAATCTTAACCCCTTCAAGTTACCATAACTTTGAATGCAAGCCCTGAAAACGAGTGTCCCTGCAAGATTCAGAGTCAGAAGCAAACGCTAGACTCGCGATAACCGTGACCCTTTTGCAGAAATCAGTCCCCTCCTCGATCGATCAATGAGGGTGATACCTCCACGAGGGGGCTGCGTGAAGTTTTGCCAGACTCACATCCACACTATTGGCCCAGACCCGTGATTCGGCTCGAGCAGGTACATATGTTGGTCACGAGGCCCATCGTGCCGCAAGTTCCGCGGCCACCTGGCAGTTTCAAGACCCCACTTGCCGCTCATTCCCACTCTCATCTTGAGGGAAAAACAATACCCAGTGGGGTAGTATGTCTGCCAGCCTAACCTTGACCCGGATCTTGGTCGAACAATGTAAATAGTCATCTAAGATTCAAAATTGAAGTCATGGCAAGATCGACGGCCTTTTTGAATTGGCAAGGAATTGTGATGCGTACCAGCATAAGGAAGTCTGCATATACTTCGTGGCATTGATGGAATACATGGAAACAAAATTCATCACTCTTGATGTTCGGCTAGTTCCAGAGTTTAGCAGAAGCTGATTGCGTTCAGTGGCTAACTCCTCCACCCACAGGTGGAGTATGTGGATTGATGCCATAATCTCGCCCCATGACTGTCACATAGCACAATTCAGAAAGCCTCATGCACGCATGTTAGCTTGTTCCGGTGGAGTTCCTCATCAGAAAGATTAGTAAAACACGTTCGAGCCGCCGTATATCCAACAATAGATTAAGGCACCAAGAGCTAATTGACACAAAAGTGGGACGCAAAGAGAAGGAAAAACTAACCACGAGTCCACACGTATTTCGGAACATGTCCAGATCGCTCGTAACCACGTCTTTACCGGCCGTTGATGGTGGCAGTGGAATCTCTCCGAAAATGTGAGGGACTTGCAGCTTGTGCATGCTGCGATGATGATGCGGAATTGGGGTGCTCTGGAATCTTCTCAATTTCTTTCTTCGCCGCTTGCCATGCCTCAAGGTTCTAGGGCAATATGACTGAGATCGCACCAGCATATCTCGAAGCGATAGGGTCCTACCTTCTTGCACCAATCTCTGTGGCTCCTAGCCATATTGATTGTCATCTCCCGAAGGTCCGCAACCTTCTGACGTTGGAATCGATCGAGATCCGCTTGGATCGTCGAACTAGAATACTTCAGGTCTTGCGCCGTCAAATGAAGGGCGTCCTCAAGCTTCGAGCCACAGTGGCGCCGTCAAAAAATGACCGTCAAGTAATCGGATGAACTTACTTGCGAGATAGTTTCACGAGTTTTGCCAATAGCGTTACGCCTCGCTGTTTCCGGGTCGACGTCCATCATCCCGTGCAACGTATAGCTGAGTGCATTCAGGAAACCCATTCCAGGGGCACGCCTCTTGTAAGGGCTCGGGCCAGGGTGAGGAGGGAGGTAGACGGAACCAGGCTCGTCAGGGGTTTCACTTGATTGTCCCTCTGACTCTGGATCTGTTAAGCCATTGACGCGACCGCGTGCAAGAGCCTCCTCAAGCCTCTTTGCCTCCCTTTCACTCTTCTCGTGTTCCTCCAGCATTTCGCGCTTGCTCTCTAGTGCATCTTGTGTCATCTCGTATTGGACGTGTTTCTGATGCCGATACACAAGAAGCTTTTTTATGATGGCGGCGAATTGCGTGTATTCATGCAGGGGCTCAGAGAAATTCTGCTCGAGCTCTTGTAACTGCATGATGTCAGTAACAAGACAAATGAGAAGGGTGAGGAACGATTGAATGGACGCACCAGTCTTGTTGTGGACATGTATGACGCATCTACGGCCTGCCCCGTTTTCTCCATTGCAGTGGCGAGAGCCCCGCTTTCATTAAGACTGAAACCGTTCAGGGCAGCGCCAAGTTCCGAATAGTCTTGCGCAGTCTCTGCGTCATGAATGCATAGATTCCTGAGTGGATATTACAGATATAGAGGGACGTCATACCTGACCACCGCTTTAGTGTCCGGCGTGTAACCTTTTCCATCGGGCTACTGAGGTGGTTCGCGAACTTGTTTGTGAACACTTCTGAATCAAGGAAGCGTTGGTCTGGGCTTCGCAGGGGATGCGTTGCCGTCGGATTGGGAAGCACTGCGTAGGCAGGGGATACGTCCCGATCTGTAGGGTTGTGCGAGGGGGCCTTCAGGATATTCTTTGGGAGCAATGACAGCGGCGGTGAATTGAGCACTTCAGCCTACAACATGGTCAAGGATTGCATGGCACAAAACGAGCACCTGACGTACCCATGAAACTTCGCCTTCTAAAAATCGATGAAATACGTGCTCGTTAGACAGGATGGGGTGACGAGCGATGCGGTTTAGGAATGTCTGCAGCATGCGCTTGCGTCGGGCAATCATCGCTGCGTCCTCCTTTGCCTTTGCCTGCTTGGTAGCATAGTCTCCTATGGTCTGCTTGGAAGGGATTGGAGGGATGATGAGAGTTGGATACAGCTTCACGAGACTAAGGCGTAGAGACTCGAACTCGGAATACCGATGCCTAGCTTCCGCGGTCTGTTGCATGTGAGTCCGCGTCAGACATTCGATCAGCGAGACTGCAACTGAGGCTCACCCCGGCGTGGATTACATATGTGATGTAAGGCGTATTGGAGTTGAGGGTCGTCTTCTGTGCATCGGTTATCTTATCACGTACGCTCATTAGGAAACGGTTGGTCAAGACAAATGCAAGGTGGGCACACACCAGGATCTCTGCGTCATCTCCAGAATGCAGCCACCTATCTCTATAACAGCAGAAGTCACTCTTAAACATTTGCTGAGGTTGCCGTTGAGTCCCAGGAGAGGAGAATGGTTTGTTTGGAGGGTGGAGACGGGTGGAATTGGGTGGCGGGGAGGATGGCGCTGATATGTTCACTTTGGAGGTTGACGACGTCTCTGACGAGACATGGTCGATGTCGTTTTCGAATGGGTTGTCATCCTCGAAGGTGTCCATCGCTACACTGTGCGACTGTGCCGCAGCAAGCGTCGGTCAACTTTGCGCCCAGTCAGTGGGATTCCGTTTAAATGTGTGGGCAAAGACAACGAATCCAGTGGGAGGCCTGGCAAGGATATGCCCGGGTATGGTCGATACCGCCGAGTACGCTGCTGCGTACGGTTGGGCCATACTTGCTATATTTGGTCCTATGTACACAACCATCTACCCGAATATACGGAAGCTGCTGGCAGCAACCAAAGGCGACTCAAAATGAATGACTATTCTGGTGAACGAGTAGCTATTCCGAAACCAAGGGAGATGCACGAGCGATGCGACGGGTTTGAGTACTCAAGAGGTGGATTCCAAGGCTAAAGGAATCTCCGTAAAGGGAGGGAACATTTACTGAAAGGCATCGAAATGGCGCACGGATAGAGTTCCTAACATCACCCCCAGGTCAAGGGTTGACGCCCACTGCAACAGAAGGAGGAAGTTCGAACATCGAAGAGAGGAGACGGTTAAGTTGAGATGAGAAGGACTTGAATTTGTCAGAAAGAAACAGCGGGAAGGAGTTGGGGGTGGTAATCCACGACAAATGGGACAGACGCATGGTGGATCTGTATTATCAACACGACGGCGTAACTTCATGGTTGGAGGGGGCGAGGTGCAATGCGGTGGAGACGGTGAAACTGTGCGGCAGCGTCTTGAGTGTTGACCAGTTCGTTGTCTTTTTTCCACTCGCGTTCTTCTCAAGGGAAGTTCTTCCAGTGTACAAAGTATTCGTATTCAATGTGACCGCAGCGTTCGCGAGAGTCAACGATGGTTTCGATTTCGAGTTCCTAGCAGAAGCCTCCTTCAGCCTGTGACGCTGCATTCACCTCCTCCTGCATAGCGCTCTCAAAGCCTTTCCCCAGCAGCGACGCGAACAGCTCGTCGATCTGCTCCTCGTGCCAGCTCCCTTGCATCGGCACCGGCACCATGAAATTCTGTATCTTCTCGTGAACCTCGTAGCTGGGGACAGTATGAGCCAAGAAACAATCGCAATTCCACGTTACCGACCGAAGTTTCCGTCCCTTACTAGCCCTCGTATCCACCTTCTTCTTTGCCTTTTTCTCCTTTTGCACCGCTATCCAATCGTCGGTCCCGCCCGTTCCGTTCCCTCTCGCGTCAATAATGTCACGTAGCAGCTGATGGTAGAAATCATTGTCATCGAATACCTCGATGTCTTCTTTTTCCCGGGTCTTGTCTTCATGCATCGTACCAATCCCTGGCCTGTTTCCTTTGCCACGGTAAATTCTCGTGCGAGCGAGCACTTTGCTATGGTCTGCAAGTGTCTCGTCGATCAGCTGTGGCGCCGATTTGATGTGCTGAGTCGTTCTCGAAAATGCATTGCGGTTGGACGGAAGAAGAACCGACGGCGCAACGGCTTGAATTTTAGAAGACCATTTGTTGAGCGTTTGCACGAGGTGGGGATGGAAACTGCCGCGAGTGTAAGATTTTTTTTACGGTAGCAGACACGCGGGTACGAACATGCATTCGAGTTCCGATGCCGCATGACTGGCTTCGCGTAGTTCTTCGGCATAATCGGCCACGGAACGGTCAATTTCAGAGCTCCTTCGACGTTTACGCGGAGGAGGTTGAACGGATTCGTTTACTGAGAGTAAACGCTAAATCTGTGTTGAGTGGGCATTATCTCTGTGGGAAGGGTCACACCTCTTGAAAATCAAATATTTCATTTGAAAGTAGTCGCGCTTCCTCCAGCATTTTCATCAGAGGAGTATACACTTGCTGATTGGTACCATCTTGCGACGGCTATTCGTTCGTGAGATAATTTCAAGAGAGGAAAATAGATGACTACTTGCGCGAGGAAGGCGGTTTCCAGCCGTGACGGATTTTTGTAGGCGAATACGGGCATCAAGAAGTGAGTCCCAGAGTGTCTGGACGCAAGATATAGATTAAAGACACTACGCCCGAGGAAAATGACTTGCGATCTGTCTCGAAATAGCTTTACCCTTTTTACGGTCTTCTTCTCGGATTGTTCGGAGACTCGAGGACAAGTCGCTATTTTGTTTGGGAGCGCTGGGACGCTCCGTTGACGCATCATTGGTGGTTCGTATGTCCATTTCGCGCTTTACCCTAGTCTCATGGTCAAGAGTACGTGCCTCCAGGTGTACCTCTGAAACATGACTCCCTGATTCCACATCCTCGCTGGCAGAGTCGCTCTCTCCGTCGTCGGATTCGTCGAGCAGCAGCTTTCGTGAGGTTTTGGCACCGTCATATTTCGGATCTGAGAGACTTTCATGGAGTTTGCGCAGGGATGAAGGACTGGTTCGGCTCAGCTTGTGATTCACGTGCAAGTGTCATGTTGACGTACCCAACATCAAAGTAATGCGCTCGAGCAGCAACATTATCTGCTACAACGTCGAGATTAACACCCGTGACCTGGATGTCCTCGGGGTCGAAGTCTGCATAAGGTCAGCTGAGAGGCGAAAAAGTGGCGTTTTGACTTGCCCAATGGAGTGACGTCCTCGAGCTGGGCGATTTGCTGGGCGAGGGACAAACCTGGAAAGTTCATGAGGTGCTCGCCGTGTTGGTTGACGACGAAACTTACGTTCCATTCTGCACTCTCTCGGCGACACTGGCACTACAGTGACTCCGTAGATTTCGCACCAGCCCTGTGTTGTTTACATAACCATTACAGGATGTGTGAAATTACCCGTCAATATTTCCTCTTCCCTCTACCATCACCGTCTCCAACGACACACGACCAAGTGGCCTGCAGCCACTGTTAAACATTATTCGCAAACTAGACAAGTTTCAATCTGGATTCGACACCATCTCAATGTTTTTTATCGTCCAAAAATGCACAGAAATCGTGTTTCAAGTGGGTGCCTAATTTTTTGTACGAGCTCATTTTGGAAGTGCCCGGCTCTACTTCGTCCTCTCCAACGCCGTCTGGCTTTTATCTGTCACGCGACAGCTCCATCGCATGTACCTTGTGTCACTGATTTTTTACATGTAATATGATAGCCTGCATCTTGGCTAGTCGTTGCTCCTTTTCCCATTCTTGCTTCTGTGATTCGCCTCGAGGGCCTTCGACAACTCTCATAAATCTACTTTGACGTCTTCCCCTGTCCTTCATACGTACGCTCGCATACTCACTCTCGATACCTACCTAGGCTATTCAAAAAGTTCCTCCTCAGTGATGCCACGTTCCCCAAACCGTACCGTCGTCGCCGCCGTAAATCCTCTCTCGCCAGACGACGACGACGACAACGACATATGTCCTGTGTGCGATGGCGATTGCACCTGCAACAACAGACCTCGTACCCCCCTCCCCGCAAGCGTGAGCCATGGAAGTGCGCGCTTTGTAGCTACACCGACCGCATCAGCGGTTTCCTCCGCTCACGCTCTCGGAGCACAGCCCCTCAAAATCAAGCTTATCGTCCCACCCAGCATTCAAAACAAGGCACGCTCTACAGGATACGCTCCAAAGAAATCTCGCATGGAACGTTCTACAGCGTGCGGCGAAGTTGCCGGAAGCAGCTCCGCACAATCTCATCTCACCAGCAACTCTTCCACCGCTGGCCATGGTCAGTGCAGTTCATCAAACGTCATAGGACCAAAACGCAAGGTCCGTCCTCCCAAGGCGGTCGCGATTGCGCGCGACGGGACCGCCAACGCGGCATCCAACCGGCAAATTCGTGGCAACGAGGTCAACACGTTGCCACAATCACAATCTCATCTGTCATCGCATACCTATACTCAGCGATCGATTGTACAACGGGCTACACGCCCACAGATCGAGACCTCGAAATTAAATTTAGCTGCCTCAAGGCAAACCTCAAAATCCCAGGCCAAAGGCACGACCGCAAGGAGAGCAGCTTCCTTGAAGAAGAAGCGGGACTCTCAAAACGATCTTACCGATTCTGACCTTCAGCCAAGCGTCGATTCGTTCCACGACGACGATGGCGATGATGCGTCTTCGGGACGCTTCCCTACCTTCGTCTCGGCTGATGGACTGACATCAGAGGCCTCCGACTCCTCCGACTCTGAGTCTGACTCCGACACGTCGGGTTTCGGTTCCGATTCTTCGCTAGCAGCAGAGGAGGAAAATTACATCGTCGCGGAACAAAGGCGTCACGAAAAGGCTCGCATTCGTCGCGAGTTGCTAGGAGACGATATTCCCAATCACAAGGATACAAACAACAGTTGGGTCATCCGTCCTCGGAAGAAAAGTGTTGGTCTTAGTGATGTGGACATGGAGGGCGACACCGATGATATCACAGAAGAGGACGAGGATGAAGACGAGGAAATGGACGAGGACGAGGAAGAGGATGAAACGGATGGTCAGGCTTCAAGGGTATACACTGGCCTCGCGACCGGGTGGTCGGATGACGAAGAATCCAGTTTCGATGCCGATCTGTTCTTCGCCAATCTCACGGATACGTCGTCTGACGATGGTTCATTCGATACTGATGGTAGTCACCTTCATGATTCTGCTACCGACTCTTTAGTCAACAGCGTCACCAGCTTACGCAGCGTGGATTTCGAAGTCACAGAAGCGTGGGACGGACAGGTCGTTTTCACAAATGGCTCAAACGACGGCCATGGTGTCCTCGATCTCGCATTTGAGGCTAATGCAGCTCAATTACTTGCATCGGATAGTGCTTCAATCACCCATGATAGTGACGTTGAGATGCATACCAGTGACGGTGCAGAGGGTGACTTCGACGACGGTGACTCCGAGCTCGCAGCAAGTGACGGGGACAGTACCGAGGAGGAGCTTGTCGATGAGCAGGGCCTTCCTACCTCCCGTGCGATGAGGCTTTTCCAGTGGCCGACTAGCGTCTCGTCTATCAACCCCATGTCAACTGTCAGCCCTAACGTCTCGCCCGCTCCATTCTCTAGGCATCACCCACCATCCACCATACTAGAATCACCCCGTCCTGCCGACATTCTCGCCGGCAGAGTTTTCTGGGAAGACGCGGACCGGTCGCAACAAGATAGTGGGGAAGGTAGTCTTGAGGAAAGCCCCCGCCCCATTACCAGAGCTGGGATACCTATCATGGGTCAGTTTAGCCTGGAAGGCAGCGTAGCGCAGAAGACCGCAGTCCTTACCGGCATGAACAAGGATGTGCCATCTCCGTATCCTCGCCTCGGCCACCGGCGAAGGTTTTCCAGCAGCGCTGGAAGTTTCAGCAGTGTATGTGTCTCAAGTTGGGTCGTGTCTTCCATTCTCACCTGACATTACTCAGATGGATCTCCGCGGCCGCACAGCAAGGTTATCCATCTATTCTTCGCTGCCTCCGCCTTCTGATGAGCCGTCACCCGAGGCTCCACCAGACGCTGGTCTTGGTGAACCGATCGAACTAGATGATGTCCTCGATTCTACGTTCCTCGACTCCGAACCTGAGGCGCAGATGCAGACTATTACTGACAATGACGGCGAGCAGAAACTCGTCCAGAGCTTGAGTCGTTGGGACCGCGTGCCTGTCGGTGCCTTCCGTCTTACTAGAGAATCTGCGGCGTCTACCTCCGACGTTCCTAACTCGCCCGGCTGGACCTCGGAACCCGCTAAATCTTCTGCCCGCGACACGCGTTCGTACGGGAACGCGCTTAAAAACAGCCCCCTCCATACGATGCTCTGGCATGACAAACGCGCTGTGAAGGAGAAGCCGCGCATATCGAGAGGAGTAACTATTTCACCTGTGTTACTCCCTGTCCGCGATGGCGCACGTACACCTCCCCATGTTCCGTATCATCATGAGTCACATTCCAACCATCGCCAACAACAACACCCACCTAACAAAAACCGAAAAGAGTCTCGCAGGGAGATGAAGATGATGAAGCGCAAGACTCATGCACCCCTTTACAAGCATTACGATCAGCACCAGCGACACCATCGTCGAAACCATCACCCGAACATGAAATCTCGGGGCAATGCATCAGTGCAACGCACCTTTTTTAGCTCTCCTACTTCCGCTCCTGCGTTGAACGTATGAAATTCACTCCCTGGTTGTATTTTTTTTTGTCACCCATGTCATACTCGTGATCGGTCTCACTCCAATTCCACCCACTAACAAGCACGTTCATAGTCTGCGTTTTTTCTTTTCTTTTCTTTTTTTTGTATCTCCGGGTATTGCGTATATATCCGCGCATGATTCGACGTACACCTTCTGTTGGGGCCAAAAAAATTTTGATCCTCTCCTCCCGGATGTATACTCGGGTCGTTGTACTACTTTCTTAAAGTGTACCCGACCCAGTCTTACTGTTGTATTATTAATGAAAGGTGTATATTGACTGTGTTTCCAGCAATTTGAGTTTTATGGTGTGTGCCGCAGATGGCCTGGGGCATGGACCAGTCACCAATTGCTTCCAAGACTCGTCAAACGTAATGGCAGGTTCGTCGTAGAGGAACGACGACTCACCGATCGGCCTGGATACCATGAATGACATGCCAGCGGGTGGTAAAGAGAAAAAAAATTGTATACGCCAGTTCAAAGAAAACAATCATACATTCAACGTGATTCTCGGTAGTGATACTAGCGACGAAGCTCAAAGAAGTTATCGTTCCGTACAACCCATGCAAAAGGAGAGGAGAAGACGGGGGTAGCGTATTAAAAAGAAAGAGGCTGTCCTTCAAACATACGACGCCAATATGGCTCAACACTGTCACAGAGCAAGTTCATAATTGCTTCAGTGTTTGCACTACCGCATGGAAATAAGTATGGTCCGTGAGCATACAGGAACATACTTACCAATATGCCTACAGTTCCAATGGATCAAAGCGGATGCCAGAGACGGCGTTGAATTATCTACCAGTTGCCAATTTGGGGTCGCCTGCAACATAATGACCGCATCGTGAATACATTTCAGACGCGCTGTACCGTATGCTTCAAGCAGTACAGCTTCAGACTCTTCACAGGCTACCTGCTCTGCAGCTAGCGCAAGCACCAAAGTTTTCTTCCTAGAAAATGCACAGATGTACTCGACAAGTACTTCGTCGAGGGACTTCCGCTGCGGTAAATCTATTGACCCTCCCCGTATTCCCTGTCAGTATTGGGTATTTTACTATTAAGGAAAGAAAAGTAGACCATTCGGCGAGATCTGCTCAGTAGTTGAGCTGTGTATTCTTGAAGCCTATGGGTACAATCTATGCTTTTCGTATCTTCGCCGGTCCGCAAAGACTCTGCAGCAGACTTGAGAATGCGATAAATAGCTAGTAGGTCCCTGAGAGCCCAGTTACCAGGGATGGGCTGCTTCAGCGCATCGGTAACTAGACACCGTGAGATGAAGCTAGAAGGGTTGGTGTTTGAACTTCATTATATCCTTTGAAGTGCGCAGAGGGGGGGAGGGAGCTTGTTCTACAGGTCCACCCTCCATGTCACAACAAAACTTGGTGAAAGCGGGTAGACAGCCAAAATAGAAACTTGCGACCAAATCAACACATTGTTCTGGTTTCTGGCTATCCCTTATGAGTTATCCCCTAGTAGTAATACTCCCGCGTCGCGAGCACGTGACATGAGACTCGAAAGTCGCGACTCGCCTCAGCTCAGGGACTCCAAGTCGCCCCCAGTCCTGATGGAAGGGCCTGATGTCGTCGATACGTCTGATGTCGACGAGCGCGAGGTTTTCGCTCTCTCTCAAGAGTGTGATCGCCGTGCTAGCTCAGCCTTGACACCAATCAAGAGCGTTTGCACAGATGTTCTTGCGTCTCCACAAGGTGCTATCGCAAAAAACGACCACAAGCGGCGTCCCGACTCTCCCTTGACATTAATAACGCGCCATGACCTGTTCAGTGACCATGAGGTAGAGAATATATCACCTCGGAAACGTATCAAGGTATGATAAGTTCCGCTGTGTCCATCCGACATTGATATCCTCTCGAAGATAGCTCACGATGTGGGCTCAGTCTTACCTACCTCCGCTTACTCTGTCACTGTTGGAGCCTCTTTGCTGAGCGACAGACCTCCGAAGGTGGCTCCAATAGAGCAGATTCTGCCCTCAACCTCGGAACACTCCCCGAAACACATGCTCATGGGTAACGATGAAGAACAGTCATCAGTGTTGCTTCCACCTCGCGATGTTTCGCCTCACTCGGATTGGCATTCTTTATTCTCCTCCCCAAGCCAACCCTCAGCGGAACACAATTCCCCTGACACCACCAGCCGAGCTTGGCCGCAGAGAGGGGAGTTGCCTTCGACGTCCCGGCCACTTTCGCATCTCCCCTCACGTTCGCTTTCTACTTCAACCGATCATTACTCTCTGTTCTCGTCCCCTCTCCACCGTCCTACAACCCCCCCTCAAACCTCCCCACTGCGTTTACGTGATCAATCGAGTTCTGGTGCAAAACGGAAGCGGCACTCCATGACTTCGTCACCATTAACACCCGCTTCGTCTCCGGCTCGTCTTGCGCAGACACCCTCACAATCGCCAGATCCACTTGAGCTTCTCTCCCCTCGGCGTCTTCAGGCCTCACACTTCCTTGCATCGCAGTCCAATCGTCCACCAGCCATCCCTCACCCTGTCCATTCACCTCCCATGGAGGTCCAAGAGGATCTACAGCCACTGAATCGCTATTCGTTGCGTCGTCGAGAAGCTCGGCAGTTGAATCCATATGCTTATGACAAATTGTTGTACAAGCAACAGCTAAAGTACCACCCTGATGCCATCGTTAAATTCCGAAGTCCTCGGCATCGCTCTGGTCCCGGCGGGGTAGGTGAAGATGGCACACAAGATGAATTTGCATTACCCTTTGATAATCCGGATGAAGATGGCGACTATGTGGCCGTAGAAGGCGACAGTAACAGGAGAAGGAGGAAGACGGTGCAGGGGTTTGACAGACACAATGAGTTAGGGGAAGATGACCAAGGGCTGGAGGTAAGACAGATGGACGAGGGTTGGTTACCTGAAGCCTTGAGGAGATTGTCAAGCAGTGATGAGGATGACAACGAGATCCGTAAATTAGCGAGGAGGGTTCGCAGGGAACGGGAGAAAGCAGAGGCGTTAGCCAGAGCCGAAACTAGGAGAGCTGCCGTAGAGGCTCGCCAAGCAGAGATGGGGACCAAGAAAGCGGTGAAGAGGAGACATAAACCTTTTCCTGTTCATGGGGATGCTGAGCATGTATCTGCACGTTTTCCTGAGCGTGTCCCTTTTGTAAGTTTTCTTATGCAACCCTTAATCGTCTGCCTAAAGTTGCGCTGTTGTCAAACAGGAACCGTCACCTTCTCCATCCCTGCTTTCCCGAGCGCACTCGAAGCCTGCGATAGCTTCATACCCCCCATCTCCCGCAAGATCACCTTTCAGATCCCGCGCGCCGTCTCGGGTGCCATCCCATTCTCCGATTTCTAGTTCGAAGCCTCCCCGATCGCCCGATTTCAGTGTTTATCTGCAACGAGAAGACTTGTATCGATTTGATGACCATGACCCGCTGTTCCCGCGGAGTGCCTCATTGGTCGATCACTCCGTTACTTATTCTGCCCCACCAAGTCCCTCTGGACCACCGACGACATCTGGTGCTAGTGCTCTGCGTTCGAATGCCTCGGGAATAGAGTCGGAATCGGACCAGCCGTCCACCTTCGAGATGAGTTCCAAAGACAAGAAACGACTTCGCGCGCTGAAGCGTATGATGCCAGCTGCAATGATCACGCGACAACTCGGGACTACCAAGCCTGCCCCACCTCCGCATGCTAGGGTCGTAGTAGAGTCGTCAGGGAGTGAGGCAGAGGAAGTTAGAGTGATACCCGGGCATGCAAGGGTTCGAAAGAGAAGGTATAGGGACGTGGAAGTCAGAGGAGATCCAGAAAGTTCGGACGTGGAACGTCCTGCGGAGGTGTACAGTGATGATGGGGAGGAAGTTGCCGGCCTCTGTGCGACAGAAATGCTTTCTGACGGTCAATCAGCCGTTAGGGTAAGGCGGGCACGACATGCTTCGCCGAGGCTCAAACACAACGACGACGTGATTTCCCTCAGCGACAGCTCCATACCCGGACTCTCTTCGGAAGACTCAGGAAGTAGCAGCAGCGATGATGAGAGAGCTCATCGATTACTCTTCGACCGTCCCGCGAGAGAGCCAGCGCGCGAAAGAAGTCTGATTGACTGGATGTTGAGTCGGACGAGAGACTCTAGCAGGCCAAAGCGCAAGTTCAAACAACCGGCGGGGTCGCGGAAGTCTCGTGGATCTGGAGCACTCAGACTGAATATTGTTACAAGCGGTGCAAGGCGTTATGGTGAACATCACCAGACTCTCCTACCTTTCGTTAGGGCTAATACGGGTTCGATCACGACCCCATCGACCAAGCGTAGCTCAGAGCACCGAGATCGGATTATCCAACTCGACCAGGACATAGTCAGGGAGGGCAAGAAACGGAACAGGACATGGAAACAGCAATCCAGACCCAATCAAGGGTCAGTTTACAACGTTCATCATCATGCAACACGTATCTCGTCGAAGCATCGCGAAGGCAAGTCAAGCCGAAGCAGGACTGCGCTGGTGATCGACGACGACGACGACGAAATTAGGCAGGCCCTGGATCCGGGATGGAGAGCTGAAGTAGAGAGGTGGAATAAACCTGTCTCTCCTGCTCGCCAGCCCGCTACGACTCCGGCGACGCGTTATCCGGTCGCTCCTCGATCTCGCCTATACCGTCGAACATCTCCCCGACCACAGAAAGAGATCCCGCTTTTGTTTAACTTCCAACGCGATGAGTCTTTTGCATCAGTTCACCGTCATATTATCACCGATATGAACATTAAACCCCTTCCTTCCGGAGTTAAGTTCGGAAATTCATCGTACATTGAAAAGGGCCTCCTTCATCAACTTATTTCAGTCGTTTCGGGGAATCCGGAAGTTGCCCCACCGGTGTCTTGCAATATGCAGGGATTTGACATTGGACCCACTACGCCCTCTGCAGTCTTCAGTGCAATGCTTGGTCCACTGTGCGATCGCCTGGCTGGTGCATTGCACGACTTCAGGGTCGATGACACGGACACGATGAAGGAGTGGGAGTTAGTGACACGCGCTTCGAGTCAGCTTCTTTCGTGGCTCGCGGTTCATGCAGAAGACCAGGAATTTGTCGCTCTGGAAGTGGCGCTACGAGGATACTCGGACGGGTTGCTGCTTGTCCTGGAGACGCTTGAGACAAACAACCTTTCATTGACTGTGCATTGGTTCGTTGTGGAACTGTCTGCCCGCCTTGCGACTGGTGTCAAGTACAGGCGAGGATCAGTAGAGAATGGACCCCTCATTCAGTCGGCGAAGCAACTCATACAACGTTTGCTGGGC
Source organism: Caloboletus firmus (assembly GCA_038094755.1). Taxonomy (NCBI): domain Eukaryota; kingdom Fungi; phylum Basidiomycota; class Agaricomycetes; order Boletales; family Boletaceae; genus Caloboletus; species Caloboletus firmus. The sequence continues at coordinate 66,749 of JBBPUO010000032.1, read as the reverse complement.
ATCGACTTACGGCCGGCTTTCGCTACTTTTCATGCAGCAGAAGGTGACGTGGATGTTACCTCATCGGCCCATCGAGCTGCTGAGTTGTGGGTATGCCTCGTACACCTACTTCCACCCTTCAAAATCTCTCCTGAGACAGCACCTGGTCACCCGCTCTGGCACCTGCTCGCTGACCTGCACCCCGAAGCTTCCCCCACTGGGGCAGAAGCAAGCGAAGATATGTGGCGCACAATCTTTAGCCTGTGCGCTATCTCGCAGTTCTCCGTTCACGGTCTGTCGACCTCCACTTTCCGGCTTCCAGCAGCTTGGGAGCTTGTGGGTGCCGCTCTCAAAAAGATTACATTGACTGCCGATCCCAAGGACCATCAACTTACACAACGCGCTGTGAGGAAACGAGATGACTACGTCTCGTGCGTTGTCTCGAGGTGTTTTCTTTTGTGGAACCAATGGGGATGGCGTCTCGACGATGGGATCGTCATGTTCAAGTCTCTGCAAGAGATCTTCCGATCCCGCAACTTTGCTAATCTCCTCAATGAACGCTCGGCTCCCATGGGCTTTCTCGAGAACGGTGATCTGGAGCTGCTATCCAAACGGGACCCCCACGACTCCGTTTTCGAGGTATTCCTGAAAATGGTGGTACAGGCTGTTTACTTGCTGAATGCGAATGTCGAACTGGACCCAAAGCAACGCTCAGCGCATATCAAGAAACTCCTTCAAATGGCCGTCCCTGTCAGTCCCGTTCCCTTCTCCCGATCCGCCCCACCCTCCGCACACTCCCTCTCCATGCTTGTCAACCGTTTTAGCGCGATGGCGGTCGCTGTACATCTCGATCCTACACCTTCTAACGTCAAATTCCGTATCGGCCAGGCGAGACGATGCGTGAACTTCAGAGATGCGGATGACCACTCGAGAGTGGCGTGTGTATACGGGATGATGAATTTTGCGATGATTGTCAAGCATCACAAAATTGTCGGAGGGTTAGAAGAAGTGCTGGGATGGCTGAGGGAAATGACAGATATGCTCATGGATGAGTATAAGGAGGCAGAAGCGGGTGCCGTTGGGAAGAAGTCTGCCACAACCTTGATCCAGTTACTGATTGGATCGGTGAGGCGTGTGATCGAAACACAGTCGCTGGACAAAGGGCAGAGTCGTGCCGAGTACCCAGACCCGGCACTTTTGGACGGTCGTGAGCGTTCTTCCGTTCGCTCCTTTCGTAGCTAATGTTGGGTTAGCCTGGGTCACTAGGG
>JBBPUO010000032.1:50905-63874 GCA_038094755.1 Caloboletus firmus | reverse complement strand
GTAAGCACTACAATGTATCTGTATGGGGTTAGGGTTATGTCTTAGGTAATCTACCCGGACCTGATGGGCCCATGTTCCAACTTGCCCGTCCGAGGATCTCTCACTGGGACTTGACTTCTTTCCGTGCAGCCATGGCGGGGCTCATTTCTCCAAAACCGCTGTCGTATTTGCAGCACACCGCCCAGTTTAATCCATACCAACAACAGCGTCTTGCTGGCTCTGCCCTTTCCGGGTATTCCGAGACCCCCTCGCTCGGTCTCCAGCCCCACCAGCAACATATCATCGGCATCCACGAGGAGAACAAAATTTATGCCCTGGTCATCGATCTGATGGACCCTAATACAAGGGAGGGCGCCCTCCTGGAGCTCAGCAAGAAGAGAGAGCAGTACGACGATCTCGCGCTTGTCCTCTGGCACTCTTTCGGTACGTGTTATGCTACCCCACACCTGTCACTCATTGAGCCCTCTCTGACGAGACCTCATTTGTACGATGTAGGCATTATGCCTGCCCTTCTCCAAGAGATTGTCTCCGTCTATCCCCTCCTGTCCCCACCCAATCTCACCGCACATGTTTCAAACCGCGTGTGCAATGCCCTTGCGCTCTTGCAATGCGTCGCCTCTCATTCAGAAACACGTCAACTCTTCCTTAATGGTATGCCACTCCATGAGTTTTGTTTCCGAGTGACGACTTAGGCGCTCGCTAGCTCATATTCCCCTCTTTCTTTACCCTTTCCTCAACACGACTTCGAAAACCCGACCGTTCGAGTACCTTCGTCTTACTTCACTCGGCGTCATTGGTGCTCTGGTCAAGGTATACACGTTGCTACCTTACACCCATCGTCGCTAATGCCCAGCCCCAGCAAAACGACAACAACACCGTCATTCATTTCTTACTTTCCACCGAAATAATACCCCTTTGCCTGCGTATTATGGAGACCGGTTCGGAGCTCTCAAAAACTGTTGCGATTTTCATTGTGCAGAAGATTCTTCTGGATGAAACCGGATTGACATATATATGCCATACCTATGAGCGCTTCTACGCCGTTGGTACCGTCCTCAGCAACATGGTAAATCAGCTAGTGGAAACTCAAGCTGTCAGACTGCTCAAGCATGTTGTGCGCTGCTACCTGCGGTTGAGCGACAATATGAGGTATGTTCGCACGCTGTGCGGCGGGCGTGACATTGGCTGATGTGAATTCCAGAGCGAGAGAAGCGCTGCGGGCGTGTCTTCCTGAGCCCCTCCGTGATCAAACTTTCAGTGTTCTTCTCAAGGTGGTTCATCGTTTTTCCGTGCTGTCGACCCATTAAACGCTTTAGCAGGGTGATATGGTCACGAAGCGGTGCTTAACCACACTTCTCAACAACCTCAATGAACAGTGACGTAGGAATCCATCGGGGATTACGTGGACGTTCACGGCATACTTTGGCGTCTTCACCTTCACGCTTTGAAAATGGCTTGCACAGGTGGTAAACTTGGACAATCTGGATAAATTCGATCCGCCCGCACTTATATTTGCACCCCGTCAGACACGCACAATGTACCACCATTTGCTAACTAAACGTTCTTATTAATGTGAATATCCGGGGTAGAAGATTGTTGTACTGTAGAATCAAAGAACGAATAGTAGTCATTCTGAGGGTGAATACATTTATTTGGCCAAGTTAGCTGCGCCCATTAGATAAGCTCAGGTGTGCGCGCCCTCTTTGGCACATGACCTTTTCTGTGACTCTGACAAGTATATGAGGCCGTTATAAGCACAGCTCGCAGAAAACATTTGCCCCCTATTAATCCCCATACACTTCTCTTTCAATCTTATCTGCTTACAAAGGGCCGACGAGGTATTTACTACTGTCGTTCCGTGCCGACCTGGTCGACCATCTCCTCTCTTCACATATTCCACCAACTACGCCTCTGATTCCTATCTTATGTTCGACACGTTTCATGAATTCTTTGCGGGATTCCCTCCCACCGCCAATTCAACATGCACAGCTTTCGTCGATGGAGAGAACATATGCCTCCCCCCTCTCAAGGTTCCCTTCTACTTTACCATGCGCCAGAATCTCTTCGACAGTGTCCCAGACAACATCGTGGCGCTCGCAGCACCTGTCGTGGCCTACTGGACAATGTCTCTTCTCTTCCACTGCCTCGACATGACCAATTGGACATGGCTAGACAAGTACCGGATCCACGAGTCGGACGAGGTCAAGTCCCGTAATCGTGCTACTCGCATACAAGTCTTCTGGGCCGTCATCCTCCAGCACACGTTCCAGACCTTGCTTGGCTACTATTGGTTGTCGCATCCTCCAAAGATATCTCCCTCGAACTGTATGATGGAAATGGAGGCCATCGGGAAGACGTTGGTGCGTCTTGTTAGGTGGGTAGTCGGCCCAGATGCAGGGAACTACTTTTTGGAGCTTCGAGGCGCCGATATCACATATTGGTTATACTGGTGGGGTATCCCCGCCGCACAACTCCTCTTTTCCCTGTGAGTCTGCTCTCCTTTCTTCGACTTGCGCTCTCATCTCAAATTGGATGCCCGATAGATTCATCGTCGACACTTGGCAATATTTCCTTCATCGTTGGATGCACTCGAACAGATTCCTCTACAAGTACTTCCACTCTGTGCACCACCGGCTCTATGTACCCTACGCGTTCGGTGCACTATACAATCACCCTCTCGAGGGATTTTTCCTCGACAGTGTTGGTGCTGTGGTGGCGGAAACTGTTGCAAACCTCTCCGTCCGGCAAACCATTTTCTTGTTTGCGTTCAGTACCATGAAAACGGTCGATGATCACTGCGGTTATAGTTTCCCCTTCGACCCATTCCAGATCCTCACTGGTAACAATTCTGATTATCATGACATTCACCATCAAGTTCGTAAAATTCTCCCGACACTGCCTTCGCGACGCTCACTGCCATTCGTCCCAATTTTAGGTTATTGGGATTAAATCCAATTTCTCACAACCTTTCTTCGTTCACTGGGACGTCATCCTGGGAACCCGAATGACGAGAAAAGACATCGAGGAGCGTAAACGGAAGCTCAAGACAACATAACGCGGGAGTGATTCAATGACAGGCCCATTTTTATCTGATTCCTTGTGATGCAGTTTTGCTTTTCATGTAGACATCTTCCCTCTTGTTGGCTACGTTCTATTTCGAGTTCTTATTTTCCATAGTCTCCTGTTGTAATTATTTAGTGAATTCCTTAATGATCTGATGAACCCTCTACCACTCAGACTGCTGTCTCCGTCCCAGAAATGCTCAGAAGACAGGGGCTGTCCGTGAACGGAAGATCTTATCTACTAGCAAGTCTGGTTTGGGACACTATCATCATCGCCAACTGAGACTCAAGAGAGCGAACGATATATCGGATCCGTTTGCTGTTTACTACCCTATCAATTTCTTTCCATGTCCCATGATCAGTTCTTCCCTCCCATCGGGCAGCTCGCGAAGCAGGCAGACGATCTACAGGAGGAACCCACCGCCTCCAATGGCGACGTCCAAGATGACAGACCTCTGGAAGAGGTCGAGTCTCTCTGCATGCGATGCGGGGAACAGGTGAGCCACTTGGCTAGATCTTTCATGTACACACCTACTCATCCCCGTTGATCCTGATCGCAGGGAACGACCCGCATCATGCTCACGTCCATTCCGTACTTTAGCGAAGTCATCGTGATGAGCTTCCGGTGCGAGCACTGCGGCGCGACGAACAACGAGATCCAGTCTGCTGGTACCATCCGAGGTACGCTGTTTCTTTACCTTCTGGACGCTTTGAGAAAAAAAACGCGAGACGTCGTTTCTGATGGACTGACATACTTGGGCCCAATGATTTGAAAAGAACGCGGTGTAACGTATACCCTCAAGGTACTTCACCGAGGCGACCTCGATCGTCAGATCGTTCGCTCGCAAGCGTGCGAGATCTCCATTCCCGAGTTCGAGCTGACCCTTCCACCGAATGAGAGAGGACAACTCACGACCGTCGAGGGTCTCTTGCGTGATATCGTAGCTGACCTCGGCGCCGACCAACCTCTCAGACGAATACAAAACGAGGCCGCTTATGCTAGGATCCAGGAAATCGTCGATGGACTCAAGGAGGTTATAGATGACGATGAGGAGGACGAGGAAGATGTCGCATGCGACAAGCGCGTCGTTGAGAAGCTCAAAGAAGATCCGGTCAAAAAAATGATTACGATCACACTGGACGACCCGTCTGGGAACTCGTTCCTGGAGTTCGTCGGGAGCATGGCTGATCCCGAGTGGAGTCTCAAGACTTACACTAGGACACTTCAGCAAGCAGCTCGTTTAGGACTGAGTGTTCCAACAGGGGAAGAGACGAAGGGTGCATCGGGGGAGGATACGGAGGATCGGGGACAAGTTGAGGGAGAAGGCGAAAGTCTTGACGGGAAAAACGACGAGATCTTTGAGTTCCCGGGTATTTGCCCGCGCTGTGGACGTGCACTAGTCACCCGAATGAAGAATGTATCTATTCCCTACTTCAAGGTACGTGGCTTCTTTGGTTTTGCAATCCGAAAGAATTAGCGAGCATTGTCACAAGGAAACATTGATTATGTCGACGAATTGCGAGAGCTGCGGATATCGGGATAACGAAGTTAAAGCTGGCTCAGCGATCTCGGAGAAGGGCAAAAAGATCACCCTGAAAGTGGTTGATCAGGAGGACCTGGGAAGAGATATTCTGAAGGTTAGCAGTAACTTGTCTCCTTCACTGGTAACAAGTAGTGACTGTAAACTCTCTAGAGTGAAACCGGCGGGTTGATAATCCCAGAAGTAGACCTTGTCCTCCAGCACGGAACGCTAGGGGGACGGTTCACTACCCTGGAAGGCATCTTGGACCAGGTCTACGGAGAGCTCTCCGACAAGATGCTTGTGACAGGTGATTCGAGTACGATCGGGGACGAGGACCACAAAAAGTTCCAAAAATTCTTAGAGGAACTGAATGCAGTTGAGTAAATTTACAATCATCGACGTGTTCCATGTTATATTCATCTCGTGTGGCCAGATCAAACAGGTCGAACGAGAGTTCACCGTCATCTTGGACGACCCTCTGGCGAATTCATATATACAGAATATATACGCACCAGACCCCGATCCAAACATGACGATCGAGACCTATGAGAGGAGTTGGGAGCAAAACGAAGAGCTGGGCCTGAATGATATGAAGGTCGACTCCTACAGCGGCGACAATCCAGTGGAAGGCAACAGTGATAGAAGAGACAGGTCATGATTAGATGATGTAGACTATAGAACTCGTGCTTGCATATCGAGGGGTCAGTGTAGAAGCTCAGGCTCAGCCAGTTCCTGCGATAACGACAACCTGTTGCAGCGGAGACCATTGAAGAGAGCTAGAGATGAGGCCAGGCCTGAGGTCTTGAGGAACCAATATTGACCTATGCACTGTTACTGTCAACAGGCCCGAGAATGACTAGTAACTCAGCGTCCGACAGTGGGTCGACCATCGCCCTTCTCTGGTAGCCAAAACACTGTCACTGAGTCGCTTTAAGAGTATCCTGGATGACTTTTCGAGAACATCTTGTTGTGCTTAAGCCCTAGTTGACAGACTCCGGGCTCTGTGATCCCATCAAACGCTAGGGCTGCATGCTCGGCAATCGTCTTTCTCCGCGATATCGACTTTCTTAGGGCAGAGGTGCCAATATCCGACGCTTTCACCCGTGGTCTGTCAGCGCTTTCCGATGAGCATGAGTCCATCCAATGAAGAGAGACAACATATTGCGAGCCAAAAACCCACGTTATATTCACAATGGTATACCGCCGAAGAGTAAGACTCGGCGTATCTTGGTGTCGGAAACAGAGTCAGCTTCAGTCCGCAATCCACGTGTTTCAGATCTCACTCACTCGCACTGCGTGACTGTTCCAGGGGTTCCTACGATATCAAGGTAACAGACCGCGTAGGGGTCCAAGAGGTAATCTTCGATCACTCCAACACATTTAGCGCAGTGCACTGCTGCACCGTACGCAGCATATGCGAGAACGGCGACGGCGCAAAGAAGCATCGAATGTGACTGGGGGGGGGGGGGTTGTGTGAAGGGGAACGACTGCTGAAAGAGCAAACGTAGAGGAAAGGTGTGTGCGATGTGGGCTTTTATTCCGTTTCGTCGTCGCCTTTTGCGGCCTCAAAGTTACTTGAATCGGCCCTCGAAGGACCTTGGAGAGTTGCAATGAAGCAGTGGTACGTGATTTGATCCGATAAGCAGGTAGAGAGGTGTATGCGAGATGTCATTGCAGGTACGTTTACTGCCAAACCGATACTCGCCGTTGTTCGAGAAGGGTCCCCCCAGGACATGAACTACTAGACCGGTCCTGGCATACCAGCACGGAAATACAATGCGATGCGAGAATCTCGATCCTGTCTGAACGTGGGTGAATGTTATTTGGCAGAACCCCGCACAGAAAAAAAGAGTGCAATGAATGGACCCATACATGGAGGATGATCTGAATCCTAGTCAGGTAGTTGTACCATATGGTCACGTGATCCCTCATATGGTCTCAATTTTGGGAGGGGGGAATAGTCCGTCAGACTCAGAGCAGCTGAAAAGAGGGCCTAGCGCAACCTCGTAGCATCCAGCATGCAGAGTGACGACGTGATATGGTCCGTGATCAACACCCAGTTCTGCTCGTACAAAGTAAAGTCCGTTTGCTTCCTGATCACAGCCCCCGTGTCCAATCCTTGACCGTTCCACCGCTCTTTCAGAACTGCCACACAGAATTTCTGTCGCAACGAGTACAACGTCACTGGGTTCTGCAGCAGACAGTCATGTCCACTCGCGAACTCGCGATACGCAACTGTTCGTGAGCATGAAGGTGCGTGGTCTGCTGTGGTCCTGCCTCGCGTGTCACTGGTATCGATTGGCGCTGTGGTCTATTCCTAGGTGTATTATACCTCTACGTTAAGACGATCGAACGCGCACATACACCCGCGAAGATGTGGGAGAAGATCCCGCTTTCCAAAAATTACTCGAGAGCACTCGAGCAGGTGAGCTAACATCTAATTGCCCAAACATGCCATTGAATCCCAACACACCGATGGCGATTTTAGATCGACAAGGAACTCATGTACTGGCCGAATTTTACGATTCACAAATGTAAGCAACGCGTGACCAAGATCACACAATACCTCATCAAAATGAGACGTATAAAATTGCGGCAAGAGTTCGTTTCGTTTGACCTCTGCATCTTGGACTGTCATTGATGATGCATCGACGTAGGCCAAAGCTCGTTGGAGTAAAGAAGAAACTTGACCGCAGAGAAGCAACGCGCGAGCGCAAAGCCCTCTCTGCTGCACATCTGGAAAAATCAATCGAAAAGGAGCTTATCGAACGACTGAAATCAAAAGCGTATGGTGATGCACCACTCAACGTAAACGAGAACGTTTGGCAGGCTATATTAGACCGAGAGAAAGGCAGGAAAGAAAAGGAACTGGAAGGAGAGGAGGACTTGAGGATGGTGGATGATGAGACAGACGGGGAGGACGAAGACGAGGAGTTGGAGGAAGAGTTTGAAGGTGAATTTGTCAGTGATATAAGTGGAGACGAAGCCGGGTTGAGCGACTTCAGCGACCTGGAGGATATAGCAGTGAGTCCTTGCACTGTGGACTAATTCATCGTCATCCCTGAATATCCCACAGGACGAGGGGCCGTCTGGGGAGGGGGATAGCGAAGGATCGGATGAGGAAGATGACGATACTGCAAAAGACCACTCGCATTCAAAGTCAAGAGTCGTAATGGGCAAGCGAAAAGCAAAAGCACCAACAGAAACACCCCCCCGGAAGAAATCAAAGAAACCAGGAAGTGCGTTCTTTCTGCCTTTCATTTACTCTCCTGGTCACTGAACCGCCTCGCAGATGGACCAAGGGTGGAGGTCGAGTACGAGCACGAGCTGGAGAGCATACCTATTACCCGATCTTCACTTTCAAATTGGTAGCTTTTTTGTTTTACGTCCTCGACCCAGATCTTTTGGTCGCCAGGTTCTCCCCGATTGAATACTCACTGCGAGTGAGTATTCCCTGCAGTGCCAGGACAAAAACTTGGTGATGTACCACTGCGTGGTATTCACTCGATCGAGATCCTCTAAGAGAGAACACTACCAAGTGAGTAACAACTTGAGCGAAAGCGATCCCCTGTAAGTATCTTCTCTCTGCTCTCCCTACATAGCCTCGTGCCGTGTCCTCGTATGCGACACAGCTCGCTGTAACCACATCGGCCCGTTCTCTCAGAGTTAGGGCGAGTTCCTGATGCTGAAGTGTTTCACGATACCCAGATTGCCTTGATTTCCAGCGTTGAGAAGGGTACAGTGGCCGCCTCAGCTTGGATATATCGCGTAATATAGGCTCGACACGCGCCGGTGCACTGTGTGCAAGGGAAGACCACGCCTGTAGTTACACACTCCCGGGCCACTTACACAGGCGTTTCGGTTCATTCCCGACGACCGTGCATGCATGGTCTACATGAACATCGCCGCACGACCCACAAGTCGCAGTTAGTCCGCGAATCTTGAGATGCCAGAGGAATCACAAGACCTTCTGTGGCTCTCAGAGATTGCAGGGAGACAAACGTGTTATTCAATCGTGGCATTTTGCCCTCTACATACAGCACCTAAAAAAACAGTAGTCCATCGTACTACAGCCTACCATCCAAAGAACAAGTCCGATACTTGCCCAAGCATGCCCTTACTTTCGCTTGGTCCCTGGGACGGCACCGTCGATACAGGAGTTATCTTTTGTGCAGAGGAGGCAGCGGCTGGCGCGTGTCCTTTACGAAAAGCGGCAATAGATGGTGCAAGCTTAATCGGCGTGCCCACCACGGTTGCAGGGGACGGGCCATCGATAGCCATTGCAGACGGCTGTGAATGGTTTTGAGACTGTGTCGTCGACGTTGCAAGCTCGGATGCACGCAGGGACGACCCGAGATCTGTCGCTGCTGCTGCTGAGTCCTAAGAGAGGATAGTTAAAGCCAGAATATTCGAAAAGCGTAGGAAAAAGACGGCTGACATACAGCCCACTTGACACCGATCATCCAAGTCCCACCCAAGACCTCGCCGTTCCTTCGAACGACACGTGCTGCTTCTCCGGGATCTCTAAATCCAATTCTAAAGCAGTTGACGATCTCTGTGTTAGGTTCGGGTTCTGTGGTTGCTCCAAACGATTTGAAGTACTCGACGGTCACGGAATACTTGTCAGGGGGATATCCGAACACAATGACGTAGCTAATTGGGGTTGTGGAGGGTGATGCGTCTGTGCGGGATGGACGGGCTGGTGATGAGAAGGAAGGACCATCCAGAGAGAATGCCTGATGAAAGCGCAGGTTAGTCTTGAGCTATGAACAGCATAGTATCCTACTACACACTCTGGGCGGCGCCCTCTCCGACGCGCCAAACGGTGACTCCCGAAACACATCATTAATGGAAGTTGTGGGGGGAGCATCCGTGTCTGCGAAGGCCTGACGTTGCCTGTACGAGTAAATGGATCAACTACGGTCAAGGCGGGCAGAGGACAGGACCAACGTCGAAGAACTCTCGAACATGGAGTCGGCCCCAAAGAGGGAGGCGCCACCACGAGACAGGGCGAGGTTCAATTTTGCTTTGGTTTGCACGGTGGGTATCTCGTCGGTATGCTGGGCGTTTGGAGATGCGTGTACATTATGTTGTTGGGCGGACTACGAGGAGGGTCGGCGAAGAAGAAGAGGGGATGGGGGTGCAGTGACTGACCATCATGTATCCTGGTTGGTAGTGAGTTCTTGACTGGCCGAACGTGTCAGTCAGCGATGAACCAAGACTAGGATGGGCTGAGGTGCTTGAACTACCCCACGGATTCGTGCTTTGGACATGGGGAACGTTGGAGCTCATCATGGTCGCATTCAAGGACTCTACTTGGTGGTTTCGCACGGTATTACAGATAATCAGACCGCTTCAAGCCGAGGTGGTAAACAAGAGTCTGAGCTATCTACTGGCACGTCCTCTACATGCTAGTCACTTGCAAACATCTCACACACATACAGCACTACGCACGCTGCAGCAGCGTCGACCCAGATAATGTGCCCCTTCTCCTGTCATGACAAACCAATAACAACATACCAGACTACAAACGTCTGTGCTCACATCCCTAACCCGACATACATCATTGGTGCGAGCAATGTCCACCAGGGCAAGATTCTTCGTACCTGCCATTCGATTCGCTAAACGCAACCGCGTACATACATCGTCCTGCAAAACTCACGTACAGACCGTCTCAGGCTGGCCAGCACTTTTGGCGTTTGCCCGATAACACTTGTTCTGGAACAGCAGTGCCATCGATCGCGTGTACACATGCAGCACATGTAGTCGCGAGCGTATAGCTCGCGCAGACGGGAAACATGAGTGGATGAGGGAGCTGCATGGTGGATGATCTGCGCACGTAGAGGGTGGGTTTGACTATGCCTCGGTTCTCGGGTGAAGTGCTTAACTTGTCGAGGTGCTCACGTTCGAGTATACTTTTCTCTTCAGAGACCCGCGGGTGCGTAGATGATCTTTTTCCCTGAACCATTTACATCTCTTTTATTTGGAGTTACGATTCCAAGTTTCTCCTCGAGAGCCAGACAGGGTTGTCTCCATGATTCAGATCGAGTTCATACAATGGTACACAATCCCATATACGATTAGATATTCTCTTCGCCTTCCCTCTCCATGACAAGTCACGCCACCGTACTCTTGCGGGGTGCCCAAACTCCAGTCATGCATTTCAGTGGATGTTTCTCAACTGGGGCAGTACCCTGTCAGCGGACAGAACCCACGCATCACGATCACGAATGCTGGTACGTACTTGGTATTCTTCGAGATACACGACTGTCAATGATCCTTGACATGGTCAACATGTTCATGTTTGCTCTGGCGGGCGCGCGACGTTGTCTTGGTCGCTCCCGAATAATCTCCCGAAGGACTCGTTCTAGCCGCCCAAACTGATGAAGCACAGATTACACAACCAGTCGCAATCGTGCAAGCCGCGCAAGCCGAGAATGCAAAGATAATCCAGACAGCGGTCTCAGTCAAGGCAGATGTCCTGGGCATGGTTGATGGAGTGAGAGGGATCCGTCAGACCCTTTTGGTTGCGCCAGGTCCATATATTCCTTCCGAACTAGATTGCTCATATTCGAGCTTCACTAGCGCGAATACATGATTGGATATCCAACACTGCATTTGCGTAAAAGACAGTGCTTCGCGTGTTTCATTTATTCGCAATGGAGTGCACAATCATGTAATCCAACGAGAGTGTGCGGGAGATTCTCTGCGTGGTTCAAGGACCAGGAGGCTCAATACGATGGAGGTAGTTTAGTCGAGTGAAAGAGCTGCTTCAAAGAGACTTACTCGAGTGATGCTGGTTGAGGACGGTGGAGATTCTGCGCTGCTCATTGATTAAGTCAGGTTAATCGAGGAAATTTACATTCTGTGCGGGGCACAGAACTTTGCTTAGTTGGCATATTTCCCACGCTCCATGTCTGCAACATTGAGCACCCGGCTCACACACACGTTTTTACCCGCACAAAGGGCGAGACCACTACGTTCGTTGATAGCGACACCACCATCGACGCGGGCATTTCGAGCGAGTGCTACGCGCCATGACTTTCATTTCGACACACACCACTTCGTGCAGCGCTTGGAACGGGAAGGGCTGAACCGACAACAGGCCGAAGGAATCATGTCTGCCATGGCAGAGGTCATCGACGAGAGCATACGGAACATGACGAGCAACATGGTGACCAAGGCTGACCAAGAAAAGGTCTGTGCTCGGGTACTGGTGGACCGCGACGGAGATTGACCGGGGCCGTGCAGCATCAATATACCCAACAAGTAGACTTTGCACAGCTCAAATCAGAGCTGCAGTTGATGGCGAAGAATGATCTGGCGATGATCAAGGCGGAGAATGATAGACTGCAGGCTGACATGGAGAAGCTGAAGCAGCGACTTCGGGAGGAAATTACACGGACGCAGGCGGGTGTGCGATTGGATCTGAACCTTGAAAAGGGACGGATGAGAGAGGAGAGCAGTGGACAGGAGCTCAAGATCAAGGAGGTAGATACGAGGATCGAGCAGGAGATTGCGAACCTCCGGACAGGGATCCAGGCGTCCAAGGTATGCCCTTATGCGTCCGGCGAACGTGGTTGTTAAGACGTGATTTTTTTCTCCCCAGGCTACTACATTGCAGTACTTGGTTGGCTTCGGTATGTGTGCTAGTTTCGGTGGTTACCAGCGGAGACTGACACAGAGGGGACCTAGTGACGGGGTGTTCTGCACTATTGATGGCGTATTTGCGATTCAGGGTCTGATTGGGAATGAATTAGACCAGTACAGCTACAACGGACATGATTTTCGGTTGTCTATAATGGTATCATGCTTCGTTGATATGATCAATCATCCAAAGGAGGTATGACATCGCTTTCCATGTCCTCGCCGAGCGCGACTTTTTTAAAAGACGCGTAGGCCCTGTCAATGTCATCGTTGACAATGACATGGTCACACGTGCCCGGTAGTCGTGCATACTCGATCTCCGCGAGTGCGGTGGCAAGACGTCTTTGGATGGCTTCCTCTGAATCAGTTCCACGGCCGCGCAATCGGCGACGGAGGGTGGACATGTCAGGCGGGGAAATGAAGAGGTAGACAGGATTTAAATCTGTCTGCTTGACCTGCTTGACGCCCTGGAGAGGGGTGAGTGTGGGGAGGGATGTCCCTGGGAGATGTACCTGGGAGTCAATGTCAAGCAAGCAGCGCCTTCCCGATTCGCGGACGGCACGGATGGCTTGCCTAGAGGTGCCGTAGAAGTTCGCAGAAAATTGTGCATACTCGATGAAGGCGCGATCGGCGAGGAGGGCTCTAAAATTTTCATCGGACACAAAGTAGTACTCTTTACCATCTGTTTCTCCAGGACGGGGCTGTCTAGTGGTGTCTTATTGTGTTGTTTCAGTTAC
>JBBPUO010000032.1:16463-50807 GCA_038094755.1 Caloboletus firmus | reverse complement strand
GTTTCAGTTAGGCAGTGAAACGGACAGGAATGACATACGAGATACACTGAAACCAAACGCGTCTGGCAAGTCGGCAAAAAGGCGGGCGAGGAGGGTGCCCTTTCCAACACCAGACGGTCCAAAGACGACCAGGGGACGGTTCACCAACATGGGGATGTCACGCTTGTCACGATAGCGTGACCATTAGATCCACAGTCGTCTCCACTTCCCCACGTGACCCACACCCCAACCTGACCCCCATTCCTTTGAAGCGTCTTGTTTGTTTTTTTTCTCGTCATCTCCGTTCTCCAATGGGTGCCGTCTGCTGTCGCCCAACAGTGAGTCTTCCCTCGCCCCTCCTTACTCGTTGTCCCACCTCCTCTCGTAGCCCGTCGACTTCGAGGGAGACGTTAATCTCTTCCACTTTGTCCTCTTGCGATGTGTCGGTAAAGGCGCATTTGGAAAGGTTACTCCCCCACCCCCTTCCTTTTCGCCTCCCCGCTTACCCCCTTTGTTAGGTCCGAATGGTCCAACACAAACAAACCCGCGAACTCTACGCCCTCAAGTACATTAACAAGTCAAAGTGCGTCAAGATGAAAGCCGTCGCCAACATCATACAAGAGCGGCGACTTCTCGAAGAAGTCCGTTTGATCCCCGCTTTACCACCCCATCTCATACATCTATATCATTTACAGATCGATCATCCTTTCGTCGTCAACCTCCGATATGCTTTCCAAGACGATGACAACTGTTTCTTCGTCCTCGATCTCATGCTCGGTGGAGATTTACGCTGTATGTCGCCCATCTCCTTCCCTCCCTTCACCTCTCCTCCTAACCCTCTTCCATCCCTACAGTCCATCTCGACCGGCTAGGCGCCCTCCCGGAAGAGACCGTCCGATTTTACGTCGCACAGATATCCTCTGCCCTTGCATTCCTTCATGAGAACCACATCGTACATCGGTTCGTCTCCTCTTCTCCCTCACTACTATTCCTTGCCTATACTCTCCTTCAGAGATCTCAAGCCCGACAATATTCTCCTTGACGAGCGTGGCCATGCCCACCTCACCGACTTTAACATTGCTGTACACTATTCCGATCGTCGCTTGCTTACTGGCGTAGCAGGAAGCATGGCCTACATGGCACCGGAGATTCTCACGAAGCGTGGTTACACGTACACTATCGACTGGTGGTCCCTTGGTGTCTGTGCTTATGAGCTCCTCTTTGGCCGCCGCCCATTCAGAGGCAAAACCAACAGCGATTTGACCCATGCCATATCAAAGGACCACTTGAGATTCCCCGAAGACGCTGACAAAAAGTGCAGTCGGACAGGCATGCACGTTATCAAGGGCGTGAGTCTCATACGTTCTTTTCTCCCACAGCGGCTTACTTGCGCCAAAGTTCCTGGACAGGGACCCGGCCAAACGCTTGGCATGTAAATCAAGTGAAGGTTTCGATGAATTCCAACGACATCCCTGGTTCCAATCCATCGACTGGCAGGCTCTCGAAAGCAAGAAGCTATCTCCTCCCTTCACGCCTGATGTGCGTTCGCTTCCCTCCATGGGAACTTTTACCCAGCTTCAACTATATATGCATCTTGCTCACCATTACTACCCACTCGCAGTCTAAAAAGGCCAACTTTGATGCTTCACACGAACTCGAAGAGCTTTTGCTTGAAGATAACCCTCTCAAGGCCAAGCAGCGGAAAGCTCGTGATGTTAACTCGCTAAGCGCAGAAATGCGACAAATGGAGGAACAGTACGGCGCTTGCTCATTCCCGCTCTGTACTCCTTTCAACATCGCTTTCCCTTAGATTCACTTCTTACGACTTTAAGAAGATGCAGCGTCGGTCGTATTATCCTTCACATAATCCGCAGATAGTGTCGTCCATCACAGCCACGACGTCAACGGGCGGCTTAGTTGCCTCGAGACCGGTCACACCTGTGGCTTCCGATCAGCATGCAATTGACATCATCCCTAATGTGCATGACTCGTTTGAGGGAGATAACCGCATCCCGTTGGAAAACACCAAGTTCTCCGAGAAGGCTTATTCATGATCACTGGACATCCCCTAGGCGCGGACGGGTGACGAGTTGGAACCGTGGAAATCAACGCCCGAGATGATATGTATCTCCCATTTATTGCATATTCCGCGAACATCTTCCTTTCGAGGTTAATAGTTTAGCCCATCCTTAATGGGCGTCTCCGCTCCCTTCCCGCTGGCGCCTTAACTTCAACATTGCTTTGACTCTGATTATGGATATCTAGGTCATGTCTCAATTTACCGTATCCCTAACCTATGGCACATTTCTGATTACGACCCTGCACCATCTCTTGGATACCATGGCACCCGCGCTGACTTGCGTTTTCTTTTCCTTTTTTTTTCTTTGCTTATTAATTCCTCCTTCATCCTTGTTCTGTGCTTTAGTATTTCTTTCAGGTCAGTCGTCGTCAAGTCACATGGCGTCACTCTCATTAATCCAAGTTCATTAGGGTTTTGATTGGCATCGCTGACTAGCTGGATTAAAAATACATATAACTATCGATCATGTACATGTTGGTCGAATCTTTGGACTTTGGTATTTTTATCTTATACCCCGGCCACAGGACGGGTTGCCTAACACGATGAAGGAAAAATATTTGAAAAGAAATTAAATGTTAACTGGTGTGGCAAACCAGAGCATCGTGGTCGATCTCACAAAATGGCTGGGTGAAATCGTGCCAGAGTAAGAGCGATTAAATTCATTACCAAAAGGCTCAACGGCGGTGAGTATCCGAAAGCCTGGATCGATATTTTGAAACAGTAAGAGGGTGATGTGTGAAAGAAGCTCACCAGTATGGACAGTCGGTTGGTGTCACTCATTCCGTTGCGTCTCAGTGCATGTCTGATATACCGGACACGGTAGAGGCACAATGATCCCCGTATCCATGCTCGATGGTTCGTAAATGGGAAAGGCATATATGCGTGCTGCGTTCCATCAGAATGCGAGGGGTACAATATGTTGCGCCCACTGGCATGTGTGAGAAATGATGAGGCTGGAATTTGGTCTAGCCTGACTTGTTGTATGGTTGGACTGCGAGTCCTTCGAACGAAAAAAAAAGTGAGACCTAACCTGAAAACTGTCGTGATGGAGCCTTGGAAAAGTACCTCTGATTGGTTGACTCGTCTCAAGTATGTCTTTTGTTTGCATTGGAATAAAGTCAGCCATCACGAGCATTGTCTTTGCGTTATCGTACCACTACCGTTTGCACAGGTTTATCTACCCGTGCTAATAGAGAACGATTTGGGCGACTCTTTGCGCCGCATCCTGAATATCATCTGGAAAAATGTGTGGCATAACCCACCATCCATGTGGACGTCCATCGTATTCGACGAGTTCAGCTGGCCGCTTCTGAGCCGCGAGGCGCTTTTCCAGTTCACGGGAAGCGTCCAGCAGGTGATCCGCGGTGCCGACTAGAATCAGCGTCTTGGGCCAAGATGCCGTGAAGGGGATAAGATGCCATGACACGAGGGGATCTGTGTGTGAAACGCCCGAGTTGCCGACATACGCGCTCGCCAATTTCTCGAAAGAAGACGGGTCCAAGATGTCGGTGTCGGTCTGCGCTTTGGTATACTCGTTCCTGCGACCGAACAATTGGGCTGGTGCAATAGGGACGACGCCGCGGGGTGACGGTCTGTCAGATTGCAAGATGAGGTGTGTCAACACGACCGCTGTCGAGGTATTGTCAACCCCGCATCTCGTCGACGAGGGTTAGAGCGCACTGACCATGGTGCCCCCCAGCACTGTCTCCTACGATCACGATATTAGAAGCCTTGTATCCCTTGCCGAGGACATAGTCGTAGGCAGCCACGAGGTCCTGTAGCGCGGCGGGAAACGTGTTCTCAGGGGTGGTGGCGAGACGATAGGTCGACGAGACGAGCACACACTTGCGCGCGTCCCCCGAGTGCGTGGCGACGGCGCGGAGCATGTGGATGCAAAAGTGGACAAACGGTGGCTCGGTGGGATGGCCGACAATGTTGGCCCCGCCATGGATGTAGAAGATGACGTTGGTGTTCGCGACTTCTGGTCCAGGGTCGGCTCTGGGTGGGTCGTTGTGGAGGGCGAAAAAATATACAGGGACGGGCTCTGGCGCCTTTAGCGCGCTGCCATCGAGGAGGGGGTGTGGGTGAGGAGAGGAAGGGGCGATCTCTACACGGGCCGTGACACCTGTCGGGAGACTCTCCGGATCGAGGTGCCGAGCGCGCTCATTCAGGGACGCGGCAGCGCCCAATGAAAACGATACAAGTAGGTTTTTGTATCTGGGGCGTACTGCTGCCAGCGCGTTCTGTTGTTCGCCGGTCAGTGGCATGACGGCGGTTGTGTGGATGTTGGGATGTCTACCTGCGAGTGGGTAAGTGTGCCTTATTTATCGTGACCAGGGAATGATCCCCTTGAACTGAAACGATCAGAATCAGATGGTGACCACATAAGAAGATGGTGGTATGCTTCTGGAACCCGACGGGTAACTTCAACCCGACGGTGGGCGTAAGATTGAGCCGACCGAAACGCGGTTTCAGCCAAAGCATTTTGCACGAATGGTGACCCGGGACCTTGGAAATTCAGACTCAGCAGCAATCCCAACGGCTCATCTTGAGACACGTTGACAGGGACAGAGTCGAGTTTGGCGCCTGACTTACTGCGAGACCGACTTTGGCTTGCGTGTTCATGGAGGCTGTTGTCGCCATACTGACCACTTGGCAGGGTTTCTGAGGTGCGATCCCATAATTGCGTGTACTAGGACAGACCTGTCAAAAATAAAACACGAAAAAGCTTCAAGCAACGCAGTCACTGGGACTGGGCGGCCTTAGGTACGAGGGGGGTCACTGTGATCTCACGTGACAGAGATGGTGATCTGGTATACATTACATTTTGACCGTGAAAGCTTACGAGTTCTACCTAGGTATCTACTTAAGCCTAGGGGGAGCAAGCAAAGACATGGAACTTGGAATCGAGTCTCATAATCATCGCTTGGTCTACACCTCGTATCTGATTTCTTACAACATTCCCCACCTAGCCGAGAAGGAAGCGCGCAACTCTCTGTGCTGCATCTTGAATTTCCTCCGGAAAGATGGGCGCCAATAACCACCATGCATGCGGTCGTTCATCATACTCGACAAGTTCAACCGGCAGGTGCAAGGCCGCCAGACGCTTTTCTAGCTCTCTGGACGCGTCGATCAGCTGGTCGGCACCGCCGACCAAGATCAACGTCCTAGGCCACGACGCCGTAAAGGAAATCAAAGATCCCGAAAGTAGTGGGTAGGTGGGCGCAAAGCCCGTATTTCCGATGTAGGCGGTTGAAAAGGAATGGTACACGGATAGAGGGAAGATGTCAGCGCCGGCTTGTGCCTTGACGTGCTCGCTGGGGTTGTCATATACCTGCACGGAATCGGGAGCAATAGCAACGATACCGTTGTGCAATGGTCGATCGGATTGCAAGACGAGGTGCGTCAATACTAGCGCTACGAGACCCTGTTAATTCTGTGTATAGGTAAGGGGGTCAGGGCACTCACCGTGGTTCCCACCAGCGCTGTCGCCTCCGATAGTGATATTCGATGGCTTATATCCCTGGCTGATCACAAAGTCATAGGCGGCCAAAACGTCCTGCACCGCAGCTGGGAAAGTATTTTCGGGGACTGTAGCAAGACGATAGCACGGCACAATGATCGTACACGGGACCGAGTCTCCCGCGCCTGTAGCGACTGCACGGAGTATGGAGGCGAACAAGTTGACATAGCGAGCGTCCGTGGGGTGGCCAACCACGTTCCCCCCTCCGTGAACGTAAAAGATGACTTTAGTGTCCTCGGGTCCGCTCTGAGCGGGGTTCTGGCTGCGGAGGGAAAAGAAGAAGATTGGTACGCGCTCTGGTTTCTTCAAGGCGCTGGTGTCCAGGAGGGGAAGAGGTGTGGACAATGGTGGGGCTATCTCGACGCGGGCTGTGATGTCGTGCGGTATATCTATTGTCGGGAGACGAGCGCGCTCATCAAAAGGCATGGAACTGCCGAACGGGATCTCCATGCTGGCATACAGTGCTCGCAGTCCCGGCAATGCTCCACGTTGTTCCTCGGTCAAAGGCATGGCAGTTTGGTGGGGTTACAAGCATGATTTGCGGGCATCCCCAGTCAGTTAAAGCTCTGTAACCCGTATGTATCCCACGATGTTGTCGGACGTGATCAATGCAGTTACTCGTATATAGGCACGCTTGAATAGGCGAGCAGCAGACAATCACCATAGGGTCACTTGCAAAACTCGGGTAGAATAAGGTCCGTCACTACCTTGGTCACGTTTTCAACGTTCAGTGCCCCAGAGAGAATTGGTTACTATGCCGTTTCAAAGCGAACGACGTATGCTCACGTATGCGCTGACACCGCTTCGCATATGCGAGCCAAATAAATGAGTGTTGTATCATATTTGTGATGCGCTCTTCAGTTGAAATAAGATGGGCATGTGCCTCTTTGCCTTCTTGTTTGTATTGCATCTGCTCAAAAATGACGATGTTGAATTGCGTGCACCGTGCGACAAAATTAGGGGCTACTGATACCAAAATGAGCTAGGCACCTTGCGCTCAAAACCGCTGCAATACAGCCATAGATATCAACAAGATCATCGTCCTAAAAGTTGGCAGGCCGCGCGGAGGTTCGCGCGCGCCTCGACGAGGATGAGCCGTCGTGATCATCAGACGCAATGGACTCGATTGCCGGCCGGGTAATCCCAGGGGGTCTGCTCCAGGCCTATGCGCTGCGCAAGTAAGAGCGCGCGCGAGATCTGAGGGAAGGCCGGATGGCCATATTGCGCCGTGCCGAGGCAGTGCATGACTTGGCGTGGGTCGTGAGCGGGAATGGAGTGGCAGCGACTGAGGGTGAGGCGCAGTCGGTTGCAACGAGTGACGCGAAGTGCAAGTCGTCGGGACCACCGCCTTCGTGCTTGCGCTGCCTTCTTTTGCCGCCGCGGATGCACTTCTTGCCGCATGCGGGTACATTTTGGGACGGGCCGCGTGGGTTCGCGCTGGCACCTGCTGCGAGGAGAAAGTCGGGTCGCAGGGCTTCCTTTTGACGGCAGAAATCTCGGATGCGAATTGCTGGTTAGACTAATAGGACTGATTCATTGAGTGAGAAAGGGAGCCGCGGCAGGTATCGCGCTCCTCCCATGAGAGGATGACAGTTTTTTGAAGACAGTGGATGGTCATTTTCCCCAGGTCGTCGGTGTCGGCAATGTTTTGTACCACGACTTCCATCGATGACGGGAGTTTCAAGAGTAGGATCATTTCTTGTACCTTGGTCGGAATCTTGAAATCGGTGTCGGTGTCGAGCCGTGCGAATAACATGAAGAGTCTGTCAAGAGCCATGCCTAGGTGCAAATCGGCTGGGATCTTCAAGTCGAGAACAACCTTGATATCTGCGTAGGCGGAAATGATCCCGGGCTTGCCAATTTAGCTTTGAGGGTAGCCTAAAGATCTTTTGCGGCCTCGCGCATGTTGGCTCATACATACACGGATGGCCATGTTGAGCCGGAGGAGCATGCACCCAAAGATCTCAGTGTTGGCTATCTCCCAGACTTCGACATCGGACTTATTGGAGAGGTCTTGAGCGAGGGTGGGGGCTTATCTTCTTCCATAACCCAAGAGCCTCCTGTAGACATGGCGTATACCAACATGGATGATGCCCACTCAATGTAGTTTGTCCCATCAAGAATAGGAACAGCGATAAAAAGGGTGGTAGACATACTAGTAGATGGCGTTGGGGATAGCAAACAGTGTCACGTGGCTGTAGCTTCACGCAATTCTCTGTCTCTGATTCTCTGGGCCTACGTTCAGTCACTTCGCAGCGATTATGTGGTCAACACACCCACAAGCCGTGCCCACGAGACAGTCCGCATTGCGGACAACTCGTGTACACAAGGATCTGCCCTGCTCGCATTTGGAAGTTTTCAGTCGCCAGGCAAAGGTGTTGCCCCTGGCGGCCCATAAAAAGAGGGGGCATTGAATCAACAGCTCCAAAGTTGCGCCCACCTCAGCTCTCGTCGTATCTGCTGTAGGATGATGCACGGACAACCAAGCATGACTGTACTCGATCTGCAGATTTTCGCTGCGAGCACTCTTGCTGACAGCGTGGGCCTTACCACGGCTTTGACGATGATCGAGTCCTGTTTAGCAGGATCAGACATACCTCTGGACCTGATAGTTCAGGACTTGTGTGCTGTCCCCAATCTTTTCGAGTTCATCCTCTCTGGCGAGTTCTTTGTGCTCATCGCACAGACATTGCTAGTATCTGATATTCGTATAGTCTTGCCAAACGCAGAAATGCTGGTGCACAGAATCCTGGACACCTATCCGACCGATCCTGCGCTTGTCGAGATTTCATTTGCGAGTATTCTCCTTCGAAGGCTTTCATACGTCGCTTCTGCTTTACCTCCTGGCCTTCTCCCCTCTGACACCATCCGTCATATTGAGCGGCATAAAGTTTATGTAGGGGACGCGTTACCAGTCCTCACTTTGTTATGCTCTACTGATTTTTCGATTGGTATCACTACTCACGCAACTCCCACAAGTACTTTGGAGGATCCAGAATACAACGACGGGGAGTACTTTGTGCGTAACAAGAAGCAGAAGAGATTCAAGCGGAGGACAAAGAACAACACTCCTACCATTGACCTCAAACCTTTTCGTAAGCTAGGAACCAAGGTTCCTCTAAACAATGCAGATGCTTCACAAATGGCTCGCAAGATCACTGACGATCTCAAAATAATTTTGAAAGTGCGTTGCTGACTTCCTCGATTGCGAGAACTTGAATGCGGCCTGACACATATGTAGTTCTATCTTGAACTCTTCCTGGAGCCATTTCTTGCACAGCAACTGAAGGATGCATATGCCTCGAGAGGTCATAATATGGCCATTTATCCTTCTGCCCTGCAGGAAACTAAGGTCACCGAAGCTGTGGGGTCAAGGTCGTCTGCGTATCCAAAAATCCAGCCTATCAAAGCTGCACTGTATTTTGAAAACGCAAACGGTTTTGGGGAATGGCGTATCTTCATCGGCACCGATGCAACAGAGAAACTACGGGAGCTCGCCAATGACGACAAAAAGAAATGCGCTATTGTGGTGAAAAAGATCAAGTGCGTCGAATGCTTGCCTTTTTGGGGGCAAATTGATCGCAACATTGTTATAAGGCAACTTTCGAATGGGCATTTTTCCGATGAAAATCAGAAAAGGCTCAATGACTCCTCCGGAATCCCGATCTTCGAAGCGAAGATGCAGCAGGGCCTTCGGCTCATCGTAGGTATTCTCTCACGGTGAAAGCGTACAGCTGTTTATTTCACCCCCGAACAGTACCAAATTGACGTTGTCCCTGACCATGGGGAGGTGGGTTCAATCTTTATATATCTCGTGACCTTGGTTTGAGGCGTCACTACAGGTAGAACGACAAGGTATCAGGTTTCAAGTATTTCATCGTCTTTCAAATGTAGACTTTTCGTTCCAGCTATCAAAATATATCGCATATGTAACTCCACCCAGCCAAATCACATTTGGGACGCAATGGGACAACATCTTGCCGAAAAAGGCAAGGAATACTGCAGGCGGTCAGTTCTCGTATCGCCGACACGTACGAAAGATTATTCACTTCCTTGATGTTTACAACAGTTGCACATACCGAAATGCACCTGTGCATGTTGGTAGTGACATTTATCTTCCGGCATGCTTCCTGCCCGAGTGTCTCCAAAATACCACCGAACCGACATCACTCGTTCTCTCGGACAAATACATGGGAGAGGTGTGTTTGCACAAATTCGTATCTCGATCATTGTTCACACATCTACACAGTTACACTCCCTCCTTGTGTACGCAAATTCTACCTTTTTTGTACTATCTTGAGATTGAAGTTTTAACAGCCTTGAGAAATATGTTATCTTCTCTCAAGTATGTCTACCACTAATTGACTTAGGCAAAGTGTTGATCGCCTTTGACAGGCATTTTTACATAGTACATATTTTTTTTGCATACCATGACCATACGTTTCATATGTCACGACAGGTTTGATTGTAAAGCAAGATGTGCAACACATCTTTGAACTTAGGTATATGGTAATGTTTACATTGTCAAGTAGTCGGCACTGACCACCCGTCCAGCCCGCAGGAACGTAGAATCGTGGAATGCACTACTTCATGTTACGTCTTGGGGGGGAGTGGCACTGGGTATGATGGACCAGACACTCGCATGAACAAGTCTGGCTCACTCATCACTTAGGAAAACGACGACAATGCTCTTCAAGATACTCGGAATTCAACGAGCATGGGAAATGCAAATGTCCGGGATGCCCAAGCCTCGTCAGGTCTTTGTAACAAAGTCTGTTGTCCTAGCAGAGAAAGCCCAGGAGTATTTCACGAAGCTACTCGAATATTTGGCATTAGCTGAATGTCCTGTCGAAGAACTTAAAAAGACACAGACTCGGAGTATAGAGTCTGGCTTGGTGGGTCCTGACAATGAATATCGAGTTGCCATTCCACAGAAGTACAGTGAGCTAGAAGAGAACCACTTTCCTCTGTTTGTAACCTTCAACATGGTATTCCTTTATCTTGAGCAGTGATTCACACGGCTCACTTCCCTGGCCCTAGCTCGCGAGGATGATTGCTGCAGATTTTTTGAATGGTGCTGACCCAGAAGTGCGGCGCGCTGCAAAATTTTTCACTGACACCGATGAAATCGAAGGTCAAGAGTCATTCGTGACATATGATGCCTTTGTACGAACCTATTGGCCGCACTTCCCTCAGCGGTTGACAAGAGGCCTTGGTGTGTACTTAGATTTCTCATATTAACCAGTCCAGCTTAATTAGTTGATTGTGTTGTAGACCCTTGGCTCGTCTTCTCAGAATTTATGGGTGTGTAGTCTTGTTTATGGTGGGTATGAAATTGATCCACTATCTCGTAGGTATCATCAAGGGATCTGAGAGATCACTATCAAGTCCTGATGGACTCCTTAACGAGGAGGCATATTGTGGCCTTCCAGCCCGTTCATATCCTACGTTTGCAAACCAAAGGCGGACACTCTATGCGATCTTCGAAGCGTATTGCAAGCTTAAAAAGAAACGTTGTCACCATGATGTTGCCGACCGGACACAAGGAATACTGCGAACACTCTTGGGAGGCATCCCGCTAATGGGCCAAAAGGTTGATAATCTGTATGTCCGAGTGCTCATTCGACGAAAAGGTTCTCCTTTTTCTGAATGGCATATAACTCAGCTACATCGATGAAGTACAAGATAATTTGCTTATTGATGCACTATGTAACTCACTCCGCTTTGCCGTGTTTCAGAGTCTCATGTTTGCTTTAGTGTTGAGGCTTATCTGTCGGAATCCCGATGGACTCTTTTGGTCAGGCAATACCACACAGACCATTTTGGCAGGAAGCTCCTTCAGGTTCGACCACTTGAAGGCCTTCTTGCACCATTTCGAAGTGAGGGCCTATTCATTACCCAGTATGGCAGGCTCATTGTGTAATTATTACTTCACAGAAAGACAAGAGTACAGATCTGATACAGGATTGCTCAATCTCCAATCCTATGGCGTTTCAACTCGTCATCAATTACCGTTCCCATGACAGTATTGTCAACTGTGCCCATAGTGTCATTGAACGCATTACACGCTTTTGGCCTGATGCAATCGATGGTCTTCAACAGGAACACGGCATCGTCGACGGTTTGAAGCCAGTGTTTTTTCGTGGTTTGGATCAAGACGCCATTCGATATAAACAGTTTCTGTTTGGCGAATCGTACGTTAAAATTGTGTCTCGTCTTGTCCATATTTTTTGATGTTTCTCTTGTAGGGGGAGCCGTACCGAATTCGGGGCCCAACAATGTTAGTGTGGTATATTACGGGGTTACCTACTGTGATCACATGATTCTCCCAAGGTATCCTCGTTCGAGATGACGAAGCGGTCGAGAAACTGCGAAAGGAAGTCGGGGAGATTGGTCTGATCATGTAAGATAAGGAAGGCAGCAGTTTCTTTGTAGTATTAATACAACATGCCCCATCCTAGGTCACTCCACGACAGCAAAGGCCTCGAATTCAATGACGTGAGCCTCGAGCTATATTCCAACACCTTGCAGAACTGATTGTTGGATGCAGGTTCTCTTGTATAACTTCTTCGAGGATTCTGTCGTGGATGTCTCACGTTGGCGTGTACTACTGAACCATGCGGAAGGTGAAGTCGATGGTCAAGATTTGGCTCAAGTACGTGCACCGTCTTTTGGAAGAGATGAGGGTCGTTTCGCTGGGGTGTGCAGCGAGGTATGTGAAATTCGGGACTTTCGTCAATCTCTTTCTGATGTTGCTGACAGTTGAAATTGCTTTATGCGGGCATCACTAGAGCGAGGAGGAACTTGTATATTTTTGACAAATCTGAAAAAAGCGAGCCTATGCGAGTGAGGGACTTCATTATTTTCCATATTGACGCCATTCACACCGCAACAGATGATCTGGACCTCACGCAATCAGGTTCAAAACTGTACACCCGGGATGGATGTTCCGCAACTCGTTGTATCTCCACCCGCGGAATGGGAATCATTTGGCTACGACTTGTTCAAGCACAAGAGGTACCCCCAGGCCATGCATTGTTTCGCCCGAGCCTTGCTACCGCGCATAGAGGCGATCTGTAAGGCTTTCCGCCTTCGAGAAGTGGCTCATGACAAAGTCGACGTTGCATCTAAAGAGGTTCAAAAAGAGGCTTTCCTTACTGCCGCAGATGCCTTCATGGCGAGAGGGAAAGATGCGCCGCCGGGCAAGGACAAATTGGGCAAAGATAAATTTCATTACTATCGTAACGCTGCGGACTGCTATGTGCGCGCCAGGGACAATCGGAAAGCAGCTATCGGATATCTTTATGCTCAAGAGTACGACCTGGCCGCACAGCACTTTAGGAAAGCTGGGCTTTTTGACGAGACACTCGAAGTCCTCCACAATCATTCTCAGAAGATTCCTTCGGAGTCACTTGAAGAACTGTACACAGTATGCCGCTTGTTCTATTGCAGCAAGCATGACGGCAACAGGTGCATACTTCTTGGTCTGCACATACCGCGCCACTTGGCTAACATACCTGAGCTAGACCACGTTTGCCACTGTTCCCATCTTTTGAGGAAGAACTGGAATTCTATGAGAACTACGGCCTTGACTTTGCCCGAGCTACGTTGTTGGAGTTTCACGGAAGATATTTGGAAGCGGCCAAGCTTCATTTGTCAGAGAACCGACCACTCGCCGCAATCAGAGACTTGTTGAAGGAAAGGGGGTCACGCGACGCAATTCAACAAGCCACCAAAATTCTTCTGGATGACTTGTGGCGTCGGTGCTCATTTGCTGTCCCGTCGAAGGCCGTAGCGGCCGATGAAGATGTCAGTGAACTTTTGAAGTCGGCCAGCGAACTGCCCCTGGATTTCTTGGATCCGTTGGAACATGACGAAGTATGCCTCTTTTAGAAGACTCATCCGGGATCATACTTCTTGCTCATGATCTGCTCACAGATATCCATGTTTCGTGCCATCGCACTGGCGGACCTAGCTAGCCTCGAGAAGCTGTCTCACGTCTTTATAAGGGAAAAGAAGAACGCGGCAGCGTTACTCGCACTCGATCATTTCTTCAGTCATTTACCGGCACTCAGATCTTATAAACTTCAAGAGATATCGCACTTTTTGGAAGGATTCCGGCAATACAGTCGCCTCCTCTACCAGGTCATCTCTCACTCTGATCCACCCGGGGCCGATTCAATCAAGCGATTGTTCTGCATCAGAGAGATATCTAATACGGAGTATATCCTAGAGCCCGGCTCCTTCCTTCACCGTTCGGCTATCAGCGATCGCTCTGGGCCCATGTACCTTCAATCTTCCGTCGTAACACTCTCTAAAAGAGACGTGGCCACAGCACTCCGGAAGTATTTGACGGTGTACCTACGCGAACGAGTCACCGAGGAGAATGATCTGTGCTACGATGCAGTAGTCTTCTCGCCATGCTTGACCTACATCGTTACCCAACAATGTAATCGAGGTGATTGCCCCCTCGATCACGTCAATCTTGCGGATTTGGACGCAAAATATTACAACATGCGTATTGGCATTCATCTGCAGCAGATGTGCATTCTTCAATACATGTACTCCGCACACCCACGACTTGTCAGGAGGAAATGGTACGTGACAATATGCTGCTGCATTGAAGTGCTCTTGATTGATGATGACTAGTGTCGTTGACTGGCTCGTTCAATTGTACGAGGCCTTCAATCCGGAATCTCATATTCTAGGTTCTATCGCTGATCTTGACCTATCGATGATCCCTGGTGTTAATGAAGCAAGGGGTGTCATGAAACACTGGGTGTGGGAGGCACTTCATATCCTCAGCGCGGACCACGATCCCCGGGGCTTCCTAACCACTGTGCTGAAGTTGACGAATCTTTTGTTTGTCTTTGACAAATCAAGTGCTCTCAAATGCATTAATCAAGCTCCCTTCGTTGCTCGGCACATCAAGCCTCAGGGGTTTCTGTATCCAGACGGTTGTTTTGTTGTCGAGGATATCGTAAATCTTTTCGACGGCGCCAAGCAAACTAACATTTCAGCGGGCTTGAAGTTTTTGCGGTACGCCAGACCGGCAGGTATAATCAGCCTTCGCATTGACCTGGCTACAGACATGTCCTAAAATCTTCGCTATTTGTGAACTTGTCTGTTTTTTTGCGATTGTTTAGAAATGGTTGTTGGCAAGATCTGTGTCACATGGCGCCTTTGCTTCAACCCCCCACTTGATGGCCTTATCCTTCCACGAGGCTGGTTCTCTTCGAACAAAGATTTTTCCATAAAGAAGGAAGTCAGGATTGTTCTGATTGTAGACGTGTTGGATCATGTGCAAGATTTGTTGATGTGCCTGCAATCAGATGCTGCCAACCGTAAGCATCTCCAAGCACCCGCACTTGAGTTGGAACCTAACCCCGAGACTCGAAGGGACATTTATGCTGTCACATACTAAACTAACACCGCTGCTTTGCAATGTGTTTACCTCCAGAATGTTGGTTTCCCTCTCGTCCTACAGTCTGACAACCGCTGACGACTTTTAACAGTTGCAGGGCACTCTGTCTTCGTGCGTCCGTTAATTAACTCATATTGACGACCTTGACGCTAACAGCAATTATAAGTGACTTACAACGCCCGAAGTATTGATATCAGGCGCAAAGTCCAGAACATTTTTGATGCTCTGGGGACAGCTGGACCCATGCAAAGGGCCCACCCTCTGTATCGAAAGTAAGTTGCCCCGTTTATTCGCCAATGTTTACCAACTTCACTCCGCCCCCAGGTATGTGCACGCACGCCGCGACAGCTACTTGAAGGCCATGGTAGAATACGATGCCGATGCTAATATGGTCATCGAGGACCTGGTGCAGCTTCTCCACACGCAAAGGGACCCACTGCAACGTCCACCGCTAGAATTGCCTCGGATCAGGCATATCCATTTTACGGATCCCTGTGAAATTCCGTCTCTATTGGCCTCTCAAGTTGTAGTGGGTTGCTCAGACCTACCTGCTACTAGCGATGCCCCAGCTTTCGTCCTCAGGGGTAAAATCGAGGTTGATGAAGAGCCGCAAGAGCTTGCACCAGTGCCGAATGAACTTATGCTGATACGCGAGCACGAGCCCAGTGAAAGAGAGATCTGGGCAGCAAGTAAGATTCAAGCTACCTATCGCACGTACCGCAACCACCGCGAAGCACAGGCCCGTGCCATCGGAAGAGGACTGAAGGCACAAAGGAACACGATTTTTGTTGCATGCCTGAGGAATGTGTATACTTCTGGCTGGGGAAGGACCCCGTATCGCACTCTGTACCTCTGGGCATTGCCACATCTCCTCCTGTGCCTTGACAGAGTGATCGTTATTGCTCACGAGTTCAAGAACAAGACAAAAGATGAGTTGACGAGCGAGACGAAGCGTCTGATTTTGAAGGGGAGCGATGCGCGTCTTGAAGAACTGGGGAAGCAAATGAGTAGGATGAGGTGAGCCAAACGATCGAGGAAGACTGTTCATTTTTCAACCATGAGTGTTGTTCTAGTTCTCTGGTCAAGGACGGTCTTCGTTTACGCGAAATGATCGAACCAAATGCAGCCATGCACCAAGCACGAGACAAGGCTGCGTTCAAACAGGTTGTTTTGGATGTCAAGGATCTCGTCCACCGACTCCCTGGCCTGGCTCCGGGGATCCAAGAAGACCTTCATTTTGTTTGTGAACTTGTGATGGTCGGGAGAAGAAATCCGAGAACACGGAACCTGTCACTTTGTACGGAGGATCTGTGAAAGAGAGAGTTGCTGCACTTCAGTTATTTGCGCTCTTGATAGTACTACGTGTGTGCTCGCCATCTCAAGGGAGTGACTATGATAGCCTGTGGTTAGTAGTAGCAATGCCATGACTCAGGTGGCTGCCAAGCGGCTTCGAGTGTGTGCTTTCAATCTCACTGGTCAAGGAATGTGACTTGGATATGTCAGATGATATCAGTTCTTGCGATCTGGTGCATGGATGATGGATAGCGTGAAGAGGTCGGTATTGCTTTGCACGGAGGGAAATCACAACTGAAGCCTTCCTTATTGGGCAAGCTTGGGATCAGATGCGTCTCGTAATCACCGTGCATTTATCATGATGATACTCGGCTTTCCACGTCGCACACTACACGGCTATTCCACCACTTGTCTGCGTCCATTTTACCACTCCACCACGAGGATGGGAATGGCCGAATCCAGGACCAAGTCCGAGTCTGAATGGCGCGCGATACTCACTCCTGAGCAGGTATGTGTACAAGTGCGGTTTGTATGTTTGGGGGCATTTGACGTGAATTCGGAATGGAATGCATCGGGACAGTTCAAGATTTTACGTCAGAAAGGGACAGAGCCTCCAGGGAGTGGTCAGTACGAGCATCACAGTGGGGAAGGCATCTACGCTTGCGCTGGCTGTGAGGCACCGCTCTACAAGAGCAACACCAAGTTCAAGAGTGGTTGTGGATGGCCTGCCTTCTTTGATGGTAACGTTTGTTGTCGATCCGTCGTGTGGTTGGTCACTTACTGTAGATCGCAGCCATTCCTGGGGCTGTGAGCCGGCATGAGGATCGGGCAAATGGCATGGTCAGAACCGAGATTACCTGTACTGCCTGTGGTGGGCATTTGGGACATGTTTTCAAGGGGGAAGGGTTCCCTACGCCGAGTACGTTGCGTTGTCACTGTTTTGATACATTGACCAATGAACGATGGCAGCCGATGAGCGTCACTGTGTCAACTCTATTTCGCTCAATTTCCATGAGCAGTAATGCTTGACGCACGCCAACCTCGTGGTGCCCAAACTCTGAAGCACTCATAGTCAACTATTATAAGTGCTGCACTCATTGATATTGATAGAGGGTTACCGCTAGCGGTGCGGGATACGAGCGATAATGAAATTGAAGTTCGGCCGGATCTCCAATGAATGAGACTTTTATTGGCTAGTTCCATGACGGTAAATTAAGGAGAGTGTAAAGGGATGGAGAGGTAGGTGTACAAGCTGTGAAATGACCAAATGTAGGTTCTCGAGGGAGTGAGATAAGTAGATGCCAGACGAGGACATGGGAGATGATTAATGTTCAGATGCCTTCCATACTCTTCATGAGCTCATCCAGTTCAGCTTGCGAAGCCTTGTACTTGGCAAGTATTTCCTAGAAAAAAAAACATGAGATGCGATGCCATGGGTCCAGGGTCGCGCGAGTTATATACCTCGTATTTTTGCTCCCACTGGTCACGCTCTTGCTCTGCGCGCTGCACCTGACGCTCAAAGTGTTCAGCCTTGACATCGACTTGTCGCAGTCTAGAAACGCGATCAACGACAGATCCCATGGTAACATCCATCGGAAATGATAATGACGCACTTTTCAGTCGTCTCCTTGACGTTCTTCTCTGCTGCGTCAAGTTCCTCCTCCAGCAGTACAATCTTTCGTGCGAGGCTATCGTTTGTAGTCTTTGAGTGCTCGCCGTCTGCTTGCGCAGACTTGGCCTGGGTGAGCTTCTCTTCAGTAGCCTGGAGTTCGGCGTCGAGACGTGCGATCTGCACGTTGAGGGAGGTAATGGACTGGTCTTTCTCGAGGAGCTGCTGTTCGTACTGCTTGTTCTTGGCTTCTGCTGCTTCTGCACGAGTGACGGCATTATCTGCCTCGGCGCGGATGGCGTTCATTTTCTGAACAGAACAATGAGCAAGAAGAGAGCGGACAAGGGTTAAGTGACCTCTTTGATCTTTTCCATCGTGTTAGTAGGCTGAGCTGGGGCGGATTTTGTTGATGATAGAGTGAGAGGAGAGCGAGTGCTTGGGGTCGATGTTGGGACTGGACGCGATTAAATAGACGTGCTCGGTACCCGTGGGAAGAAAGCCGACCTTGCCTTTTGTAATCATATCTGGCGGGGTGACCTCGCTTGGGGACGATCGTCGTCGTACTGAAGATGACTGCTCCGGTCGTGCAGGAGGGTGAGGACAGAAAATAACCCGTCGACCTCAACGCTCATCCTTTTTATACACCAGAATTGCCCATCCTCGAGGCCGTGATAAAGTACGCAAACCCTCTCTTCCTTTTCGCCATTCGTCCTCACATCTACCCTTTACCCCTCCGCAGCATCCGGAACCGGCTCACTGCCCTCAAGAGGGACCGCGCCGACTTCATCAAACCATCCGCGGTAAATGCCCTATACCAAGCCGTCGTCAAGCAAGGTCCGTACAACCATCTTCCTCTCTTGCACTCCCCCGCCGCCAACATGCCAGAACCAGTCACAAAATTGAACGATATTCGCGATGAAAACAACACCACCAACAATCGCGTAGACACCGCCCTCGCAGATGTCTTCAGTCTCCTCTCTCTCTGTTATCTCACCCTCGGCCGCACGAAGGAATGTCCTGCCGTGTACTCTCAATTAGCCTCCATGCGGGTTAGTGCCCACTGCCTCCCCCCAAACGTTTCATCCCGAGGCCCCTTTCTGTTCCGTCGCTGGTCACCACACTTGTCCGGGGATGACCACTCCTTTTGTTTCAAGTTCCTGCCAGTCCTGACCTTTTCAAGCAGATATGACGCTCCTGTCATTGCCCCAGTATAGACACGTACTGACGCCATCCCCTTCTTTGCTTCAGCAATTCATCACCCATATGGAGGAATCAGGTCTCTATAACGAATCCGATCTTGGCCCGTTTCGCCATCGATTAGGAGAGCTGCGCTCCATCGTCCAACACGATGCCGAGAGCGGGAAGCATCCAGAAGCCATGACAAAATTACTCGAACGGCAACTAAACGAGTGTGGTGCGTAACTTCCTTTCTTATTCCGTTTGGACTCCATCATTTAGCCAAGGCGCCACTCCCCCCTGCGGTTTCCATAGATGCTATCGTGCGGTCTCTACAAGACTCCTTGTCTGAAATCTCCGTCGAGCTTATTCCCATCCACGACCGTCTGGTTACCGTGCGACGACAACTAGTAGCCCTGGCTGCCAAGGAGGGATCACACAAAGCCGAGCTCAAGCCTCTGGCTGAAGAGCTTCGAAAGATCGACTCGTTGAGTATCCCGTTCATCTCGTTTGCTTCACACACATCTGCCAAGACAATGATTGAATTGACAAACCCAATCTTATAGGAAACGCGTTGACGGAAAATTCCTCGGACCAGGGGGCATCGTGCCTGCATCGCAGGCAGTATGCTCATCGCTTCTAGAAGACTGCTTCGACATTTTACAGCAGATCAAGGCCCAAGACGAGTCCAAGAACGTAGCTAGTTCCCTCAAGCCGATACACGATCGCCTCAGCCAGCTTTGTGCCGAACTCGAGAATCTTGTGCTTACGCACCGATGGAGCCTCCGAGAAACAGATCTATACAATTACTCTCTCAGTCTCCAAGAGATTGACAAGATGAGAATCGACGGCAAATTTGTGGATGCTGACGGAAACCGTCCGCCAGGGCAATATGTAAGTCGTCCTCTCCCATTACCTCTCTCCTCGGTGACAGATTGGGGGGTCTAGGTTTTGCTCTACCTTTTGAGACGGTGTTATGGTCTCATCTATCGGTTGCTCTCGTCAAGCGAGCCTATATCGGAGGAATTGATGCCCATAGTACGGCTATCTCACCTATCCCATGCACGCGACTTCCAACTCATACCTCCCGTCCCCAGGCGAACAAGCTCTCAACAGTCAAGAAATGTCTCAACGAAGTATGCAAACACGGTGGACCGTTTAGTCCTCGCGACCTCTATCCAGTACGCCGTTGACGCATAGCATATGAGACGTCCTAACGAGATCCAAAGTATCAACTCGCGCTGCACCAAATCGACTCCTTGCGCAAGGACGGCAGATTTATTGGTCATGATGGCAATGTCCCAGAAGGTCAGGGCATTGTCATGGCACATTTAAACGAGTGCCACGAGCTCCTTGAGATGGCGAGTTTGTCATCAATGTTTGCTTGGACTGGCTGACTGTACTTGCATAGCTGAAAGAGTCGATGGACGAGGAAGATAACCAGTTCGATGAAGATGAAGACGACGAACAGTTACACGCAACGTCGAACGTCGCAGATTGAACTTTTACTATACGTCTATTTCCTTAAAATATTGTTATCAACTCCCAAGCAAGATCCATGAAGCATCAGGTCCCTCCTTACAGCGGGATAGGACATGATCAGTAGATGTAATTGAGGCTTTGAGCCATTTCAGTCGTATATACTTTTCCATCTTAAATTCTTGTGGGCATTGGGATCGATTTCCTCCTGCCAAAAGTAATTGCCCATACTGACTCAGCAGGTTTCCAATCGATAATTCCAGCCCTGTATTCGAATATTACTGCGATTAACGCGGATAATAAACGGGCATTGGTCGAGGCTGATGCTGGAGAGCTACCATCTCACCGACGTCCGTGCCGTGGAGTGATTTGTGAAGGCCACGTCTGCAGCCCATCAAAATTGAAGTCAGTCAGAAACTATTCCCCAAGCGTAGACACCGCAAAGGATGACTCCCTGACTCGGTAGCGGCGTTGACGCGTTCTGCTGCCGCCTCCTAGCTTACTCCCAGTTAGTTTGGGCAGGAAACAAAATGTCTCCAATGACTCGCACAAGGTTAATTGGTCTTGGAAGAATCATGGATGGTGGTTAGGTACTGCTACGTCCCAGAGGGTAACACTGCCCCAAAACTCGTTCTTTACCTACGGGGATGTGTCGCGCTGCGAAATAATGATAGCATTCGCCAAGGTATAACAGGACATGAGGACTACAGCATAAAGCAAGTACTTTTATGTCAACATATCCCCAAACCAGAGCGGGTGTACCATGAGGAAATCCATCTACGAGGTGAAGGAGGAAACGTAGTCCTCAACGACCTTCTTGATTTTAGCCTCTAGTGCGGGTGTGACATTCCCGACCGAGATCTCCTCGAGGAGAGAGGATTGGGAGCTGGTTAAATGTGATCTGAACTCGGCTTCCCATTGGGTGATTTTGTCGACAGGAATAGTGTCAAGCTAAAAGGCAGATGAGACACGAAGTTCGAGTAGGAGACAAAGCCAACACACCAGACCGTTAACACCAGCATAGATGATAGGTACTTGAACCTCCATTGGAAGAGGTTGGTATTGGCCTTGCTCTTCAAATCAACCGTGAGTATGATCAAGTCCACTGCGAAAAAGAAAGAATACGCACTGAGAAGTTCAGTCAGCCGGGAACCACGGCTCAGCAAGAAGCGGGTAGAAGCATCGAGGTCAGAACCGAATTGAGCAAAGGCTGCAACTTCACGGTACTGGGCAAGGTACAGCTTGAGGGACCCGGCGAACTTCTTCATAATCTTGCTATCGAGGGGCAAGCAAGTGAGCAAACTACGGAAACACAAGATACGGCTACTCACGTCTGAGCAGCTGAGCCGACACGAGACACGGAAAGACCGACGTTGATGGCAGGACGGACACCGCGGAAGAAAAGCTCTGCCTCCAGGAAGATTTGACCATCGGTAATGGAGATGACCTGAAGCGAAAAATGAGATCATGGAAAAAAAGAATAGTTGAAGGCACAGACGTTAGTAGGAATGTACGCAGAGACATCACCACCTTGGGTCTCGATGATAGGGAGGGCTGTTAGGGATCCACCACCAAACTTGTCGCTCATCTTTGCAGCACGTTCCAAGAGACGGGAGTGGAGATAGAAAACATCACCGGGGTAAGCCTCACGACCGGGGGGACGACGAAGCAGCAGCGACATCTGACGGTAGGCGACTGCCTGCTTAGACAAGTCATCGTAAATAATGAGAGCTATGCAATGATGTCAGCAAGTTTACTCCACGAAGCTGATTTACTCACCGTGTTTGCCGTTATCGCGGAACCATTCACCCATGGCACAGCCGGAGAAGGGAGCGAGGTACTGCAGGGGAGCAGCTTCCGATGCGGTGGCAGCAACGATGATGGAGTACTTCATGGCGTCGTTCTCTTCGAGCGTCTTGACAAGTTGGGCAACGGTGGAACGCTTCTGCCCAACGGCAACGTAGACACAGTACAGCTTCTTGACCTCGTCCTTGCCCTCATTCCATCGCTTCTGGTTAAGGATTGTATCGATGGCAACGGCGGTTTTTCCAGTTTGACGATCACCAATGATGAGCTCACGCTGACCACGACCAATAGGAACCATGGCGTCAATTGGCTTGAGACCTGTCATCATGGGCTGGTTGACGGAACGACGAGGAAGGATACCGGGAGCCTTCAAAGAAGCACGACGACGTTCGGCAGCTTCAATAGGACCCTTGCCGTCGATCGGGTTACCAAGAGCATCCACAACACGACCAAGGAGACCAGGGCCGACGGGAACATCGACGATTTGGCCGGTACGTTTGACGGTGTCACCCTCCTTGATGAGACGATCGTTACCGAAGATAGAAACACCAACGTTGTCTGCCTCCAAGTTCAAACACATGCCACGAACACCAGAAGAGAATTCAACCATCTCCTCGGCTGCATACAACAGTTATTTAAGGTGCAGGTCAGATGGAAAACACTGTACCTTGCACGTTCTTAAGGCCCCAAACACGTCCGATACCGTCACCAACACCTGAAAGAATCGTTCAAAGGATAGTCTTTAGGAGCGCGAAATCTAACGCACTCAAAACGCGACCAGTCTCCTCAACGTTTCCTCCGACGGACGTGCCCGAAATGCGGGACTCCAATATTGAGGAAACCTCGGATGCAGCTGCGGCACGGTGAGTTGAACAACAGACACGAAAAATAACCAGCACGGAAAGTCCGCAGATCAGCGCGCTGTAACGAGGAGGGAAGAAAATACAAACTGGGCTTGGCAGTAGCATATGTGCGCGAGGTGAGTACGCTGTTCTGTTGGGATGAAAAGAAACAAGTTTAGAACGTGGAAGGAACGCAAGAAAAGCTAGCAAGCGAACTCTGGAGGTAGCAGCCAATGCGACCTTGCGGGCCGAGTTTCGTAGAGCGATTCTGTGCATTGTCCGGGGGAGGCAGAAGTGAAGATGAGAGTAGGGAATTCTCGGGTTAACGCCAAAAACTATACATTTCAATCGCCGATTCAATCACTTGGGTCGGCGGCGTGATGCGGAACAACATATGTCACATAGTCACACCCAGCCTTGGTAAAAGCTCGATGGCGACCTGGCACGTTCGCAGTTGGCTTTCTCAGACGCTGCGCAAAGGTGAGCGCGTTTTATTCAACCATTCTCTCCGTCTTTGCTGACAGTGCTATGTCAAGTCGCAACTTCCTCCTTCCACTCCGCACCAGGCTGTACTGTCGCCGCATTGAACCTCATCCGTTCCCAGCCATCCCAATATGTCATCGCTTCGGTGGTCGGGAGAAAATACATTCTAACGCCACGCGACGTCCTCACCGTTCCTCATCTCAAAGACGTCCGAGTGGGTGACATACTCCATCTCCGTGACATCCATGAGATCGGGTCACGTGAATACACCCTTCGAGGCGACCCACTCCTTCCGCGCAACCACGTCAAACTGGAGGCTACCGTATTAGAGCACACGAAAGGGAAAATGGAAGTGGTCTTCAAGAAGAAACGGAGAAAGGGATACCAAAAGACCATCAAGAATAAGCATCCATACACACGTCTACGCATTGGGCCAATCCAGTTTACAGACCTCCCATTGTCATCATAGCGGGTAACAAAAATACCCTCGGTTGTTCTATTTGACTAGTGTCATCGCATAGCGCAACTTTGATTCATCAACTGTTTCCGAAGCAGAATTTACTGTGCAGTCCTATGCAAAACTGCTAGCACGTCAGTACAGCGTTTCATGATTCACTTACTCGTCAGGCTTCACTCGACGCGACATTTCGCTACCTTTCACATGAGGCACGCTCCAAGGGCGGATGTGTGTTCGTCAATGGCCTTTTGTGTTGGAACGCACTACGATTCTCTCATTACATCTTTTAGACTTTCACCTTTGGTATCCATGCAAACATTCTACTATATATACTACTTTTTTTCTTCTGATGCCTCTCAACGCATCCTGTCTACAGTGTCAGTGAGAGGTATATCCCTTTGACCCACATACCCCCTTACGGATTACGCACAATAATAGTACTTATCTTAGCATAATCATGTGTCCTACCTAACTAATGACACCACCCGCATCGACGCCTACTGGCTGGTCTCACGAATGTGTTGTGAAAGAGTTGAAATCATAGTGAAACTGTAGCGATTGCGCAGAGCTTAGAATATCGTTCCCACAAGTGACGATGGGGGAAACAAAGGACGCGATTCGTTATTGTTACCCCTCTAGTACCCTCTCTACTTATACTATTTTATTCTATTGCCTATGTAACTTGAGACATTTCTCAATAATCAATAGCCATATGTCAAGGGTATACCCTCGACATCATAGGCCGAGCGTAGCTTGTCATCATATTTATATTTGTTTGTTACTAATGAATAGCTTACGTCGACTCAACAGAAACAATCAAAGGAGACGTGGAGCCGTATGGGTTTGCCTCACCTTTGGAGGAGGCGAACATAGACCTTTCAACCTCGTACAGAGTAAGCATAATCTCCGTCTCACACAATCTCCCCGACCATCCAACCATTGACTTAATCTCCGTTATAGGTGATCAGAAAAAGATGAATTCGATTGTGTGATAGGCGCAGGAAGTAGGAAATCTACCAGACCAAAAGTCTGACAGGTCAACTCACGAAGCCAGGGGTGAGCAAGTCAATACTGCGTACATCCAACATTCCATTATATCTCCCCCTCCTCCGGGGTCTCAGCCCTACGCGACCTCTCCCCCTTGTGTTCCTTCGGCTCGTCAACTTCGGGATCGTATTTCGCTCGCTTTACAAAAACTCAGTGACTAATTCTCCAAGGCGCTGATCGACATACCTTCTCGGCCCTCTCGCTATACCCCCTCTCCTCATGTTTCGATGAATCGCGTCCCACATCTCTGCTTCGTTCGCGTTTTTCCCGGCCTCTATCTCCTTCTTCATCTTCGTTTCCATAAGGCGGCGCCTCATCATAACTACGCCCATATGCATGGTCTCTTGAGCTTCGGCGAGGTCGCCGTCTGTCATCCCTTCCATCTCGCTCGTCGCGAGGGTGCTTGGAAGACCGATAGTCCCGGTCTCGATCTTTGTCTCGCTCCGAATGTCCATGATCGCGGGAGTACGTATCGTGTTCCTCTACACGGTGGTGGTGCCGAGAGCTACGCACGTCCCTGTCGCGATCACGGTCACGATCACTACGATCCCTATCCCGTTCTCGGTCCCTGTCACGCTCGTAGTCCCGCCCCTTGTCGCGGTACGAGTCACGATCGCGCTCTCGGTCCCTATCTCGCTCACGCTCACGGTCGCGTTCTCGATCTCGATCACGGTCGCGATCCCTATCACCATCGCGAGGTGGTTCCTTGCGCTTCCTGCTTGTAGTAGACGCACCATCTTCTGATGCGACTTCCCGGAGGCGCTCTTTTTGCCTCTTCACAAACTTGGCAAAGGCAGCACGACGACCTTCCTCGTCCTCAATGGCCTTATACTCTGGAAGATGCTCAATGAAGGGTATGATCTGGGAACATTTGTAAAGTTGCATGAGTCAAAAGGGGTCATGTATGCACGAGAAAGTAAACCTACAGCTTCGTATGACATGCTGATATCAAGAGGATCAGAGAGTTTCTTGAGTGCGTAGCGGAGATCGTCTTGGAGGTGTCTTTGCCTGCGTTCATATCGGCGTTTCTCGTCTTGGTGCTTCTTGACGGCTTGGTCATGCAACTGAAAAGTGGCTGAGAGACAAAAACAAGGAAGGGTGGAAATACTGACGCAACGGAAAACCTCTTGGAGGTCATCCTCATTCAATTTCCTGCTTGATTCGGGATCCCTTCTAACCCTTTTCACGAACTCCTCCAGAGTCGATTGCGCGGTGAGTACCACGATCTTTGCCGCATCCTCTGGTGATTCGTTTGGCACCTCTACTCGACGAATGCATTCCTCAGCGGCAGCTATCTTTGCATCGAGTTTTTGGTCGAGTTGATCGACAACATCCCAAAAAAGTTCTAATGGATTGGAACCGGGTTTTCCAAGGATATTGAGATAACGCTCATCTGAAGCGAATGTGGGGTAAACCTGGCGCCATTTAGAACGCGCCATGACTTTGCCTCCATCAACTAATTCTTGAAGGAGAGCCTGCCAGTG
Source organism: Caloboletus firmus (assembly GCA_038094755.1). Classification (NCBI taxonomy): domain Eukaryota; kingdom Fungi; phylum Basidiomycota; class Agaricomycetes; order Boletales; family Boletaceae; genus Caloboletus; species Caloboletus firmus. The sequence goes on along the minus strand of JBBPUO010000032.1, from coordinate 24,125 downwards.
GTCAGAACGAATCCGTGCTGCGCGCTTTAAACAACAATTGCATTATTCACCTTGAACGCTTCGCGCGCTTTCCTTTCCGAACGGATCTTCTCAACCTGGGTACGTCGCATCTGCTCCTCAAACTCGCGTTCTTTGACTCGACTGTAGTCCTCAAACGCCAGAAGTATATCCAGCGTGGGGAGCCTTCGCAGTTCGTCATCACCCCTCCATTCTTCGGATTCGATGACCATTTCGTGAGCTTTGCGCCATCGCGTAAGTACATCGACGCCTAGGTCTTTGAAAAGGGTTACAATCTTGGAGATACTGCGTGCTCGAGCTGCCCTAGTTTCTTGCTGCACTCGGCGATCAGCATGCGATGAGCGAAATAGTATACACATGGTCATAAACTGAAACGCACCACTTCGCGCTGTTTGAGTTCTGAGACATATTCTTCAAATATGAGCCTTCTCTCTGCTTCGAGCTTCGCTTGCTGCCATATGGGGTGTTGGGAAAAGAGCTTGTCGGCTGTGGAAAACGTCGTGTAATGAAAGACGTTGGGGTTGCCTCTGAGCATATTCCTGATCGCGGGACGTAGCTTGGACAATCGGGCTTCCCTCTCTTCTTCCTCTTTCGCACGAAGTCCATCAGTAAACTGCAATACTAGTCGTCAGTACTCCCATTGATGACGGGTACAGCGGCGTAAGGGAATCAAAACCAGGAACATGGACACCAACCTTTTGCCAAGCTGTTTTTTTCTCAGCGAGTGTATTCAGCGCTTTATACAAAGGATCGGTGATGATAGCCCTCATAGTTTGATCCCAACTCCAATCTCCATCAACGCCTGCTTTCCTCAACAAATGCATAAATGCCTTTTCACCCTCTTCAAAGGTTGTAAAGCCGTTGTGAGGAATCACCGGATCGTCAGGGAGATTTGGTCGTGCGGGAAGGACGCTGCCCGAGGAGAATGGGAGGACCGAACCAGGGTGAGCAACCGTGCCATCTGCGCCATTTGCGAGGGTTGTGGAGGTTGGGGCGGCGGGGATACCAGTGGGCGGGGCAGTGGAATTTTGGGGGACAGTAGACGGCGGTGCGGGACTGGGAAAAAAAAATCATCCTGAAAACCATGGAACAACAGAAAAAGAACCTTACACGGTACTGGCTAGCACGAGCTGGCTACCCTGAGCTTCCTTCTCCACCTTCTCGAGAAGAAGTAGGAGTTCATCTGGCATGTCCCACTTGGATTCTTTGGATTCCGTCTGGGTGGACATGTGGTTGAGCCCTGGGCTGAAACGAAGAAACGAATGGATGGGACACACGTTATAATAGTATTTCCTTCCTCCAGAGAAGTATTCCTTCCATTTTGTTTTCGTTAGGGCACGCTATGATATAGAGCTAAGCAAGGGTTATAAACCCGGGGAAATGTCCAACCTCGAATGGAGTTTTAAGGTCTGTGATAAAGTTGAGATGGTCGTCAACCAGTTATATGATCGGTGCTTACCGTCTGGCTTCTCCCAAACGCTCTCTCGGGTTGCTGTGTTGAACCAGTAGGTCCGTCCTTCGGGATTGCGATGTTCAGTCTAGCAAACAGTTGATCAGCTCAAGTCGGACGACGAAAGGGCGTGAATGTGACACTCACCCACATGCTGAGTCTGACTCTGGTGACCGCGACAAAAGCGTATACTACTACTGTACCTCGATGCTCGGTCACAAGCTTTGCCGATCACCGCCACCCTTTTCAAACGGCGACCAAAATCCAACAAATTAGTCGAAAAGCACCCCTGTGTGAGGCAAGCATCAGAGCTAGGAAACCAAGTTGGACCACGGTACATAATTTCAATCCCATCATCATGCATCCGAATCGTCGTGCCTGCCACTACTTGGTAGCTACCTCTAAATCTACGACTTGTCCTTCCTTTGTTTTCCTGTCACCTCCTTGTCGTATCGTGTTATGGATTGGTGCGATGGCTTAGCCCGCTGTAGTTGAACCTATCCAGTTTACAGTTAGCGCTGCTGGTTCACCCTGCCCGTAGGGATGTCTCACCATTTCGTCCTATCAAGTCGAATCGTCGTTAGCAATCAGTACTAATAAAAGGTAGACGAAAGGACGAACCGAGCGTCTACTGCCTCTTTTCTCACTGCTCTTTTGGGATCATCCAATGCCTTTGCAAGGTCCTTCAAAACGCGGGGCTTGTATGGGTGAAGCAAGTCATAGCGTACTGCACTCGGCAGTAGCGCTAGGTACTTCAATGCCGCCACACGAACTTTCTGTACATCATTGTCAGACGACCGAAGGAATATTATGCTAGACACTTGTCACTCACTTGTTCTGGCATGTCCATGACCATGCAATTTTTGAGCATGGTAATTACGAGGGTGGAAGCGTACGTCGACAGTAATTTCTCGTCCGGGGAAGTGCTAATATTATTCGAGAATATCTCGATGATTTGCCAGCGTGTTTCAGGATTCGCAACCTCGAGTCCGCGAAGTAATAGAGGCATAAGCTATGAGATAATACATGAGTTAAAGAGAATTCTTATAGGGCATGTACGCACAGTGGGCATCTGTGTCCTATACAATGATTTCGGAACCGCATCGACCAGAGACGCGAGAGCAATGAGATAGGCTGCCTCTCGTTTCGTTCCTGGGTTCACTCGTCAGAGTCGTGGTGAAACAGGAGCATTTAATGACACACTATCAACTATGTTCGCGCCGTCTATCACCTTTGGCAACACAACATTGAAATATTTCTGAACATGGAGAATCTAGGTTGCGTAAGTGAGGCACCTTGCATCATTCCTAGTGCAGTCCTTGCCCACCTTCAATACAGCACCGTTACGTTTAGTCAGAACTTCATCATCTACGATCAATGTCCCAAGTGCGCGCGCCGCATCCCAGGCTATGGCTTCGTCATCAAGAAGAGTGAACAGAGAGTCGATGAACGATGACGCTAAGGGATGGGACCGGACTACCAAACTCCTACTTATCTACATTCGATCTCAGTAAACCAACACGGATGAGCGGTTCAAGTGTAATCCTACCCGAACCCAGTTGTCTATGGCCTTGCGCCGTTCTTCGGGAGAAACACTGGGATTATTGAGAGTAGTCAAGCAGTAACTTGTTAGCATTTCATTCAAGAAGTCAGAAACATCTTCATGGCAAGTTACATCTAGTCATGTTGCGGATAGGTCCAAATGACACCCACCATCCGTGTATTTATTCGCCAGTGTCGAAAATAGTTCGGATGCAGCCTCTCTTTGTAAAGTGCTGCAGGTGGATAAATCGCACCACCGAACGAGATTTCTAAGAAACGCTGATACGACGAACTGTCCCTTAACGTCCGAATTCTTCATTATCGACACCTAGGAAGTCAATACTCAAAAATGCGTTCTATACGAGTTTATGGAAAAAGATTGCGTACCTCCTTGCGGATAGGAACATGCGCTGCTGCAAAAAGAACCATGGTTTCCCGCTGACACGCACCAGCATCAGGCTATACAGTGATCAATACCTTGGCCAAAGCAAACGAGAAATTTTACTAACATGAGTGGGTCTAAACTCCTCTGTGGCGGAAGGAAATTCTCCTGAAGTAACAGCTCTAACTTCACCATGAAGGAAAGCTGCGCCTACTCCATCAATGAATCTTTGCTGTTGTCTATGCGGGGTCATGAATGTACGAGCATGTAAGAGATGGATAACATACTCGACGGATAGTGCTTCCACCACTAACTTCACAATCCGTGCGCCAACACGCAATAGCCTTTGATCCCCTAAGATCCGTCGTTCGCTTGTTACCGCAGCCTCGAGGAAAAGCCGGAAAAGGTGAGGAAGCAGTTGGTCGACATACTTAGGGACGTCTGGATCAGGTCGCGGCTTGTTGACTTTCACTGAAAGCGTGTTCGCAAGGGTCAGGAGAAGCGCATGCGCGTATGCAGCGTTACGCTCAGCTTCTTCGGCCCTCGTAGTCTCTCCAAGTGAGACCCCCGGCGACACGGATACAGAACAAAGTAGCTCTAGCTTGGCTGTAAGTCGGATGACTAGAGTCTCAAACAAAGTTGGTTGTACACAGAGCTTGCTCAAAGCGCAAAGAGCACGCCAATACTCCGTACGCTCGGACTGAGCATCTCTACAAGGTGCTTGCTCAGGGAGCATGGCAAACAATGAGGGGAGAGTTTGATGCACGAGATGGTGTGGAGCCATGAGGGCAATTGAAGACAGCAGTGAGAGGACATCGGTGCTAAGACAACATCAGTATCCTCTGGAAGAATGCAAATATTCCGGATGGAGTTACGTACGTAACATCCTCAATCTCATCGGGCTCCTTCCCAACGAACTCCCCGATTTCGAGCACTATGTATCCCAGTTCGGTGTCTGTCAGGAAAGCAGGGAGGCGTGTAAAGCTTGAGAGTCCGTGAACCGCAGGCAAACGTGTCGAGGAAGACTTCAATCCGACGATCAGCACTCCAAGTATAGCGTCCTTGTGGGACGCCAGAAGGGAAGATATGAGTGAAGGAAGATCCCTCGACGGTTGTTCGGCCGTCGTCGAGGCTTCCGACGTTACCGGAGCTACGAAAGCGTTTATGAGGTCGGTCAAGAGCATGATTACTGCTGCTCGATTTGAGACTTCCCCTGGATCATGGAACAGTCCAATTAATTTGTCAATTGCGTCTTTAATCGAATCGTTCCCGAGTTTCGCTGATTGGCTATAAGTCAGTTCCTATCATCAATTCACCATTGAGGGGGCAAACGTCGACATACAGGGTACATCGATAAACGTACACAAGGCTTTGATTCCTGCTTTCGCTTGTGCTTTCTCGGGTTTCCCAATGACCTCAAGAGAGTCGGCGCAAATCATGTGAACTACCACGTCAATGGGACCGTCGGTACCATCGGACGGGGTTGACTGGAGGACACGAACGAAGGCGCGTAAAGTGCCCAAAGCCATTTCTTCGGTTAAAGAGTCCGTAGGTTGGAAGATCTCGGAACACGGTCCGTCAATGCAGTGTGCAGAAACGGGATACATACCTCGAGTTTCAATGCACTCCATACTTTCCGCCCAAACTCCCTTGCTACGCTAATCCCATAAACAGGAAAGCAAACAGCCATCGTTTGTAAAATGTCCCGCTATACACGATGCAGTCATGTTATTTGGCGATGATTATTGTAGGAAACGCAAACCTTGATTATTGATGACCCAATCGCAAGCTTTTCAAGGAACAGAGTAATGCCAAGAGACCCAAAAGCGGGTGCACTAAGACATGCTCTATTCAAAGGTGTTCCAGCGCACCTCACAGTAAATCGAAGACTAGAGAGCAGAGAATGCCAAAACATACCTGAGCGAATCTTTGAGATCATCAATGTTAATTCCATGTGGATCGTTTGGGGAAGGACGGAATGTAATGGGATAGTAGCAAAAGGTGATGTCAAAGTAGTTCTGGCTCGTGTAAGGTGACGTCCATGGTCCAGGTGATCACTCTCAAGTCGTGCACCTACCTCGACATGTTTCGATATATCAAAGTCCGTCAGAATCACACGAGCGATTTTGAACGCGACGAGGAGGTTGCGGGGATCCTTTTCTCCAGATGCCAGATTCGCATAACTTGAAAGAAAGTCCTCCCTCATGTTCTTAAGATGGTCCCGGTAGGTGTTCACAAGAGCGTCTACGATGCCATAGACATAGAAACGGGTAGATTGCACCAATGACCGCATCTTAACATGCTGGAAGATTCTAAAAGTAGATGTGAATTACATACGGGAGATGCAGGGTGAAACTTACGCAGAAAGAACGTCAGAGGCCTCAAGGGAGGAAAAGGTAGGGAAGGTGACGAGGTGCGAGAGTCCGCTGAGCGCTGGTGTGATTGTTTCCGAGTCTTCCAGCTTGGAACAATAGAATGCGGTCAGAACTCGGACTAGAGGATGTTACTGTTAGGAATGCGAGTAGAGTCTCTACGAACGTCCATACCCGCTTGTCTGTTGAGCTTATCCCTAGGACACCGCTCGATCACCAAAGAGAGTATCTGCACGCCTATTACACGTCAGAGGAGCTACAGCTGGTATTGCTGAACGATGCACCCTTGGTCCGCAAGTGATCCTCTTCCGACGTCAAGTATTCGCCGAGTGCCTTGACAATATTGAGGAAAGTGACGCTGCCTGACGAGACACCTGAAGAAGACAATCATGATGTGGTAGGGGATGACATCTACGGTCAGGTACATGCCTACTACGAGCTTCTCGACTTCAGTGTCTCTCTCGGATGTAATCCAAGAGTGAACACTGCGCTCGATGGCATCCATCTCAGTCGAGCAGATCTAGAATAACAAAACGTTGGATGATGCGAGTGCTGGTCGAGGATCTGGCGGGGAGCCGATTCAAAGACGTGAGCGGGAACTGGACATGGAACAATATTGATGCGCGCAGCCGAAGTTCCCGTCCTGCCGACGTCAACATCCGTCTCATGCTCCCAACAACGCTGAGGCAAGCTCGGCGCTGTTGTCAACGGCGACAATACCTGAAGGTTTATTTTACAACTTCTTCAGTCCCCAGGACAGACAGGCCACCACTTCGTAGAGTCGACAAGCACAATTTCAACCCTGAAGTCGTGTTTTCTGCAGATGTCCCCCAAGAATACCTTTCCTATCCACTTGTCACTTCCAATGACATGGCCAAGTCTTTTACTGCTCCACCGACACGCGTCCGTATGCTCGTACGCGACTTTATCGAAGACGCACTATACAATCCGCACTATGGCTATTTCTCCAAGCAAGCTACCATCTTCACAGCGCCTGGAGAGGAAAATGAGGGATTCAACTTCAGCAGCTTCAAAGACACTGCACAGTTCGAGGCGGCTGTCGCGCGCCGCTATGTAGAATGTGGTAGCTTGTCAGAGACGGATGGACCTGGCAGGCAAGTTTGGCACACACCGACTGAGCTGTTCAAGGTGGGTGTGGGCTCACTTCCTCGCCCTTTCAACTCTCAAGCTCAAGGTTAATCTAGCCATGGTACGGTCAAGCCATTGCCCAGTGCCTCGTGTCCGAATATCTCCTAAAATACTTCCCTTACGAAGACTTCAAGATATACGAGCTTGGAGCTGGAAACGGTACTCTGGCGTTGAATATTCTTGACCATCTTCGTGCGCGCTATCCCGAGGTCTATGATCGCACAGTCTACACAATCATCGAGATCAGTGCTCCCCTCGCGAAGGCTCAACGGACCCGCTTACGCCGCGCAGGCCATGGACAACGCACAGTGAGCGTGGAGCATCGAAGCGTCTTTTCCTGGACCAGGACAGAACACGCACCATGTTATATCCTCGCTACTGAAGTAGTGGACAATTTTGCTCATGATCTCGTACGATACGACATTCGTACGTTGGAGCCGTTCCAGGGCTTAGTCGCCATCGACGCGGAGGGCGAATTCGTTCCATATTACACAAGAGTCACTGACCCCCTCGTCGCGTCCTTCCTGTCTCTTCGTCGACGCATAAAGCGCCAACCCTCTTTACCATGGTACCTTCGAACTTCCTTGTTGAGAAGAGTATACGCGACCCTTCCCTTCGCGCCGAACCTATCGCCCCCAGAATACATACCTACGCGACAGCTTTCTCTTCTTCGGCTGCTCCGCGCTTATTTTCCCCGTCATCGCCTACTTCTCACGGATTTCTCTTCTTTGCCTGACGCAGTGCCAGGT
>JBBPUO010000032.1:6071-16366 GCA_038094755.1 Caloboletus firmus | reverse complement strand
GCGCAAATGCACCCGTTGTACAGACGAGCGTGCGCGGGACAATGGTACCCTGTGAAACGATCTTCGTTCGCCAGGGTTACTTCGATATCTTATTCCCCACCGCGTTTGAGCAGCTGCGAGACATGTATGAATTTATCCTTGAACAGCCGGTTGGTGCTGGCGATAACCCCTTTGACCTGACGCATGCGCGCCTGTCACCTTTCCTCTCCGACACATCCTCTTCACTTGACTCAAATTTCTTCTCTTCATCATCCCGTCGCTCCCCGCTCGATGGTGTCAAGTCCGCGAGTGGACTGCCTGTAGGAGAGAGAAGGAGTAGCGTTTTTAGCCACACAGAGTTCATGGAGACCTATGGCGATCTAGACAAGACGCGACTCGGGAATGGGGAGAATCCCATGCTGGCTTTCTACAAAAATGTCAAGTTCTTATTTTGACGAAGGTAGATTTGTAATGTTTCTGGTCATAATCGAGGTTTACACTTGTGGTCATTTCCCTCAGCATTGATGAGAACATTCGTTTTCTAGACTCCAATCACGGGTCTGGGTCTACCTGAGCTCACTGAACGGACGACTAGAGTTATGACGACAAAACCGCAAGGTCCCTGAGAAGCCTCGTTTGTCGCTGACCTGCAAGTCGATGGATGAATCCTGCTCACTAATGATCCGTTCTTGTTTGAACCTAGATATGACATGGCTATCACCCTGCATGCCAAAATGTCCGTATGTCTTGAGAGCAAATAATGGACAGCATCAGTGTATCAGAGTCGATGTCCAACACTCATCTGGCGAGGTCGGCGCTTGCATCACGCTGCTAGTCAAACTTTTTTTCGATACGAAAATCCAGAAATCATCTCCACGTTGTATTTAATATGCGATGCAAATTCTTGCCTCGTCAATCACGGACCTTGCCCGGGAACGCCCATACAATCCGCTATGACATGGGTACTCGACCAATGGCACCTCCACCCTGCGGGTCCACAAGGGGCGTCACTACTTCGCAGTAGCTTTGGCGTGTATTCCCCCCATCACCCGACTCACAAATCTATTGCCCCGTACATATCGTGCATCTCTGTCAACAATGCAGCGACTGGCTCATAATGAGGAAGAGAAATGGCAGCAGTCGCCTAGAGGCTCCCGCAGTCGAACTGCGCTCGGGACCGCGCTACTAAGCCTCATGGAGAGTCTCGAAGACCTGCAGGTTGTGGTGCGATGGCAAACATATGACGGGTCTACAACCTAGTCTTCTCGAGTCTGTTTCCGAATAACAACTGGCATACATGAATTAGGATGACAGGTGCCAATATACACTCTAGTGAAGTGTTTCAGCCCGAGCCCAGACGGTGGGCAACATTCTTCCACTCTTGCCAGCGGTCAACCTCAAACGAGGATAGTAGGTACCACACAGGCCTGGTGGGCTCAGCATAACAACTGAATTGGCACTATCCCCCACAGGAGTATTCCACTATTCGACGAGGCCGGTAAAGTGACAACTTTCAAGTCGGTTGTCTAGATTCTCGTTCTGACACTTTTCTTCAGATACTGGGCGTTCGGAGGACCATCACAGCGTTTCTTGCGCGCCGTTCGTTGACGTCCTTTATCGAAATGCGTGGACGAAGCCACACAATGTGGATACTAGATGGATGGCACGCCGTCAGTATGTCATGGCATCATACCTACCAGCAGATTGATTGTTGCCACCAGGGCTTTTACTTTCATGGCATTTTCCCGCGAGATCCCCGCGAAAGAGTACACCCAGACCTTATCAGAAAAATTGCTCTTTCGTAATTACACAAAGTGCGTACCTCGTGTTTGAAGTACAAGTTGAAAATTTTGTCCCTATCGTATTTTAGCCATATACTGTAACTCTATCAGCACAAGGAAGAGCAAACTAGTGAGACGATTTTAAACCAGATATCTATAGCCAGCGCAACACGCAACAAGACGTTAATGGCAGACCCCGAAGGCCTGCGAGACTTTGGACAGATCTTCGGCCGAGCTTGATCCCTTTCATATTTCTGAGGAGGTACCAGTTGGCACACTCGGTGCTGCAGTAGTGTGTACGATTCATAGCTGGCAACAGTCACGATCTACAGTGATTCTATTTCAAAGGCGAGTCTGCAAGCCACTATGACACCCGATCTAAGCCAATTTATGCAAGGTATACATATAATAATGGAAGGACTCCCCGAGCTCCTTTATTTCTAGTCTGGTATCAGAAGAATGCGGACCTGTAAGAAACCTTCGACGGAAATGGGGTTGACCGAACGTGATATAGAGAAAGGTGCCGGACGGTCGGAGGACCCTGGCAAGGAATGAGGTAAACGTTCCGGCTACGCGGATCGACATCAGGGAGGCGAAATGCACCTGAGTACTTCGGATACCTCTGCAGTACAGTCCCTGATGATATCTTCCGGAGGATCCTGGCAAGCCCTGAGTCTGGTGTTCAAAATATTATTGGTTATGCACAGACCCAAACATCGGCAGACGACGTCGTCATCGCATCCATGGTTCCTTTGTGGGGTATGTTTACACAGTGCTAGAGGGAAACACCATGCAGAATTACACCACCTTTATCGATTGCGATGTCGAAAGAAGCATCTTCGAACGTCAAAGCTCGAACATCCATCTCATACCCTGTAACAATGTCATAGGTATAAGCTCAAGGTATACTCCAAATCACGTCAATACGCACACTCCATATCTGGCCGCAACTCGACATGACGCGTTCGCATCTGTTCGATGACGACCGCCGAATACTGTGAATTGGTGAGAAGGGAGACATGCCGTGGTTGGTGGCACGGACGTCAACGTTGACAAGGTTTCTGTAACCATCCTCCCACATCTAGCAAACCATGCGCCAACACTGCGAGCAGGCAAGTGCGTATTTACCTACGTCTTCCGAGAACTTTGAGTTTCCGCAGCCGAGCACCAATATCCTGGCCATCTTGTTAGGTATCAAGGGACGTATGTGTGCAGCAAGATCGGCATATGATTTAAACCAGTCAAAAGAGTTGTCTGGATCTTCTCTATTGCTCTTAGTCAGGCAATCCGCCAGGGTTATACGCGGTAAAAACACACTGGGAGTATCTCGAGTCCCTACCCGATCGGATGATTGGGAGTTGGTCAGCGGAGGAGAGCTCTGTGTAGGCTCACCAATACTCTTTAGTGCCATATTCTTTGTTCCTGTGAGGAAGCGGCATGATGAACGGTGACTGAGTCGGGGTTACTAGCTGAGTAATTCTAAGGGAAGAGTAGCGTAACACAATTGTGATCACACGCCCCGTTACCTCCAAAGTCGAAACGACGTTCTCATTCAAACTTGTATCTGTAAGCATTCTTGAATATCCAGAATACCATGGCAAGCTTATTCAAAGTCGCCTGTACTCTAGAGCTGACATGCCAGTTCCGCAGTCTGCCATCCCAGCGTATTCGGTCGGGGCCTTGTGCATCACTGGTGGATTGACAGGCTATCTTAAGACACGGTCTCTCCCGTCCCTCATAGCTGGAATCGGGTAGGTTCATACCCTTGCATGGGCCCTCTACCTGACAATCCAATCCACCATCCCGTGTCTAGCGTCGGTGCGCTGTATATCTGGAGTGCAGAGCAAATTAAGAAGGGTGCTCCAAATGGAATCGAGGGCGCTCTGGGTGAGGGCTCTCCCGCTACTACCAAAGTCCCTTTTGTTAACTTTCGGTGTTGTCGAATAGGTGCTTCCGCCCTTTTATTGCTGTCGTCACTCCCCCGTGTCACCAAAGGGCCTGTTCCCGTCGTTCTGGCGCTGACCAGTGCTGGTGCGGGCGCCTACTATGGGAAAACTCTGTATGACCTGCGAACCTATGCTTAAATGGGACACTCTAAAGAGTGACTTCAAGCTTCAAGGGCTACGTCTTGTCGCGTTGTATTCTCGTTTAATTCTCTCCTATCGTTCCCTTGTCAATGTAGCACCTCTCATCCCCACTGCTAACCACATGACGTCGAAGAATGTCAATGGTTGCGTTCATCACCGCGGCGAGAGTGCTCCTCCCGCCCAATGTAAAGATGTACATCTCAGACAAACTCCAATCTGTTTTTGGTGATCATGTCCGCACATATGACCAAGCAGCTTCCAGTTCGTGGTAAAGGACAAAGAGTGGATTGCCGCCAAGTAGTCCTCACCAACTCTGGTTACCACAAAGTGCCTAGCCCTGGTTCGGCAGCCAATTAGGGCACGGGAGGCGTGCGTTCAATGGCAGAGTTGCGAAATGAGGACTTGTCCTGCATCGAGTCTGCATCGAGTGGATCAAGTTAACCGGACAAGGGTATCGGGAAGAAGTATGAAACAAAGTACCATTATTCGATTTGTACTCCATTATTGTAGAAGCGGGTAGATTGAGGACCAAACGTATTGTATCCCTGTCCAATGCATCGTCGTGAGTTATATAAAGCACCAATTTCCGACAAATGCGAGTGACGGTGTTGTACCCACCTGATCTTTTCGCGTACTTTCATGTCCACCTCGACGCGATTCCAGATAGATACGATGTCTTCACTCTGTCGGACGCTGATTGTGCACCCACAGATCTCTGGCCACTCCTCGCCATCATCGCTCTCGTTACCATCACCGTCCCCGTCCACCTTGAGGCGACCCTTTCCACATTCGTCAAACATATCACCCACGACACCGCATACGAGATCCTCCCATATACGATCAGAAACACCCTTCCTTAGACGGATAATCCATTTTCCACCGGCGCGGTTGAGGGGATCTTCCCAGACAGGGCGACGCACGCCGGCATGGAATAAAAGATAGTCAGTGGTGGGTACGAGAGAAGACGGCGGAGAAAGATGAGTGTACAAGGACCAAAAAGATTCAACCTGGGAGGGAGGAGTGAGGGAGATCCAAGCAAAGTGACAGACAGAAACTGACGGAGGAAAAGGATGCGACTTTTTTGATCCCCTCCTCGTAATTTGTGATTTTGTTTCCTGGTGCACGTTGCTGGCGGAACCAGAAAGTCCAACTAGAGATGGTTTCGATCAGTGGGGCGTGGAGAAAAGTAAGCACGGAGACGGGAGATAGGTATGAGCACGAACATACGTGTTCCGCAGAGGGTGTACCGTGCTCGATAAGGGGGGTAAGCCAGTGGCTTTGGCAAGTGCGGGCTCGGGATCACGGTTTGCTAGAGAGGTAGAGAAGTGGCGGCTTGCGGGGAGACGTGGTTTGGGAGGGTCCTGGAGAGTGGTTGCTGTGGTGGACGGTGGCAGATTGGACTGGGGTTGTTGGGAACTGAAGCGGGTTTGAGGCTGCGAGTGATTCGAGAAATAGCCGGCCATTTGATAACTGAAGCAATAAAAAACGAAAGGGAGAACTTATTCACTACTAGATGAATATTTGCGATGGACGAGCACGACAACAATATGCGATAGTTATGTAATCACAGTTAACTTATATTTTACAAGTCCGGGTTCAGATCCAAGTCCAGGTCAAAGACCGTCTGTGTTTGTGTGCGTACTTCATGTCGGTACGGGTTAACACCAGGGCGATCGCGCGTTGCTTGCGTTGGTTTCGGCGATGGTGATCTGGCTGCGAGACAACATCACTCAGGTCGATCAACCCATTACAAGCGTGCTCACGTTTCACGCTATGACTCTCTCCAAGCCCTCCAAGAGGCTTTTCGACATTCAACCTGCCCCTTCTCATCTTCTCTTCATTAGGGAACGGCGGGAAGAAAAGGGGGACAGGTGCGCCGTGCATCGCGCTCAGCGGAGCATTTGGGTCGGGCATGTTCGGTGGGGCGGACGTGAACGCACTGAGCGATTGCGCATATGCGAGCAGTTCGGGATAGGGTATCGACGCTACAGATCATGTACTCTTGGACATCCAACATAGGTAATATTTACTCACCATCTTTCGCCTTTCGTATCCCTTCGATCCTCTCCTCGCCTTCCCTAACCACTGTTCCCAGCTCCCTCTTCCCCTGTTCGATACGCTCGACGATCCAGCGCCATCTTGCTTCAAGCACACCAATCTCTGCGATGAGCTCCTCGATCCGTTTTTGTCGTCTCTGGTGCGAGGCTGTTTCTACCAGCGCGTGTGCGAGGGACGCTTCAACACTGATAAAAGTGGAGATGGGCGGCGGAGCAATGCTGGGCTTGCCATGCGGATGTGGAGAAGACAAGGACTGAAAGAGGGTACTGGAAAGTGTGGTGACTGTTGCGAGTGGTGCTGTAAGCGCGTCCGTCATGGACATGGCCTCTTGCGACGAGACCATCTCTAGATAAAGAACGACGGCGCGGTATAGTGCTTCTCACTGTGTTGTTGGCGTAGTGGGGTTGTGTCTTGTTGAATGTCGCGTCACAGAAGGGAACGATCAGTGTTCGATTCAGGGCAGACGCCCTTTGATTAGATATGATCATCAATATGACGGTTCGTGGCAATTTGTGATTGCAGCCTTGAGGGTAGGGGGATAGTATAACATGTTTTCTCGGTGGACAACCAACAATCACGAAGACTCGTACGTATGTAAGGGATATATGTGCAACCTTCCAGGATAGAATACAAAACGAAAGGAATAGATGCACTGGTATACCTGCAAGTGTGTGAAGAGGTACCGGTAGCTGTGCTGGGTAAAATCATCATGCACTGTCAGTTACACCCAGCCAGGGATGGTTCCCCTCATCGCGCCATTATGGCTCGTGTCTGCGTCCCCGCATCCGAGATTGCCTTTTCAAAGGCCCTCATGTGTTCGTCTACCACTACCCGTCCATCCCTCCGTCTAATGCTCTCGGCCTCCCACTTCTCAATCTTCAACCGGCTCCTCTCCGCACCTTCCGTTTCTATCTTCCACTTGGCAAGCTGGTTCTTCACAGAACGAATCTTGCGTCCTGCATCAGCGGTAGCGGCGCTGTTCACCTGAGATTGCTCAGATATGATGGTGAGCGACGCGAGGAACGACGCCGTATGGGAGCGCATATGGGTCATCGATGGGAGAGCAGCGTTGAGAGTGGATATAGACGACTGGGGCTGCTGTGATGCCTTGTTCAAAAGTTTTGATGGGGGGAGTGATGTAGAAGACGAGGACGTGGGTGTGCATGCGGGTGCGAAAAAGGGTTTTTGGGGCGACGGCGGTAATGAAGGGGAATATACCGACTCTCCGTCCACCATCTCCTCCTCCTCTGTGACAGACTCGAGTTTGAACGGCTCCCGGGGTTGTCGCTCCGGCTCGTCTTCGGAGGGAGATAGCTCAAGGGGATCGAGATCACCAAGCACATCCATGCCTCCTACTTCCGTGGCAATACGCTTCAGGTCGCGATCATGTGAGATGAGCTCGCGCACTTGCCCCTCGCGATCATGCACGGCATCGCTGAGTCCACTGATCATATCGGTTGTGAGATTCTCGAGGGTACAGGTCGTGTCGATGGCTCGAAGGTGGGCAAGGAACCTATCCGTCGAGGCAAGGTTCTGTGCGAGAACCTCCATGGCATCCTGAGCGAGCGCAGCACGCCGCATCGCGTCATCATCTTCATCATCGCTGGCACCATCGACGTCGCTCTGGTCACGAGTGACACCGTCATCCTGACCGTGCAACTCGTCGTTCACGACGCTGCCGAGTTCAGCTGCTAGGCTGCCCCCTGGAGTGCTTTCACCCAGCTCATCCGCCAAGCTGGCGCCTCCATCAAGGACTTTTCCATGGGCACTATCCACATTAGCGTCCCCGTTGCTATGTCTAACAAAAGAGTCGTCGTCGATGCCTTCAGCACCTTCATCATATTCGATGCCGAATTCCTCAGCCAGTAACTTGGACGCGCTTCCAGCGGGGTCGGGCATCAAGGCGAACGCAAGCTCATGGGCCAAAGAATGCGCACCAGAGGGGACGGCGATGCCCTGATCAAGTGTGGATAGAGGGGTAGAGTGGGCGAGGGCAGAGTTGTGTGATGTAGAAGGGTGGCGAGATGACTTGCGGGGAGAGTTGGAAGAGTGTCTAGTGTGCATTTTAGATTGAGCAGGCGATCGCAGCCGTGTGTGAAGTGGTATAAGTTCTGTGGTAGCAGCGAAAGATTATTAGCAGTTCCGAAGAGATTGGCTGCGCTGGTGTCCGCGCTTTGTTGCCACGCTACCCGTTCTTTGCGTGGTTATGTTCCTCTGCTTGAATCCCGTAGAGATTATGGTTGCGTCGCGTGCGTGTTTTTCAAGGAATGTCCATCCGAGTTGTAATGTAATGTGCTCGTTTGTGGGCTCTCACTGAGTGAACTTGGCCGTTGGGACATGTATTACGTAACGCGTGCTTCGGATGCAGTTATATGCTCAGAGATACAACTAACTTCCAAGTACCTAGGTAAGTGGGTAAAGATTATCAAGTACGTGGGGTATCACGAGCTCCATCATGCACCATGCCCGGTCTGATCATTAGCGATCAAGTCTGCACTGAAATAGTGTTGAGATCCATGGCTCAGCATTCAGGTTTCGTGCAAACGTCCTTTCGAAAGGCTTTTTGATCTGTCCTTGCCCATCCACTTTGACAAGGCGTCCCCGATAACACTCACACTTCTGGCTTTCCGCTGCCGCTCTTCTGCTGCCCTCGCCTTTGCGTCTTCGAACTGGCGCTCCCAGATCATTAGCTGACGCCGGAAACCGACGTTAGGCGCAATTATGCCTCGTTTCGCCCGTACGTGCGCGATCGCTTCAGTAGCTCGCATCGGCGTTGTAGCAACCAGGTAGGCACAGACGAGGGTAGCGGATCGGGATATGCCTTGCAGGCAGTGGACCTGTTCACGCGTCTTCGAATCGACACAATGCTAAACCGGTGTATGCGTACTCACGAGGACTCTGTTTTTCTCATCGGCGTCCAGCGCGTCTTGAATAAACTTGACAACTTGGTCAAACCATTGAGCAATGTCGGTATTCACGTCGTCGCGGATCGGGACATGCATGACCGTCATGTTATCTCCGAAATCCTTGCGCACGTCTGGCTCGACGGCGGACACGATGTGTGTGATTCCGAGTCGTTCTCGGTTGCCTGCTGCCCGAGCTGTGTACAGATCGGAGAGGTACAGACGAGGGGTGATAGTGGTGACAACGCGGCCGTAGGTGTCACCTGAATTATTTCTAGGGCGCCGAGTTGTCGTCTTTCGGATGAAGGAGGACTGCCAGCTAGATGCTGGGAAGGATATCATGATGTTGTAGTGAGGAGGAGCACCCTTGTTTCATCAACCCATACTTATATACTCGTTCTGGTGCGGCTGCCTCCGCTGTTTGCATATTCCAGCCTGGCCAGCGTGCCTCAGCACAGCCACCCAAATATGTAGCATATAACTTAACAACTGTCAATAAACTCATTTGTCATCCAAAGGGCGAAACTGCTCTTGACTCCATACAACCATGTCGAAGCATCATCCCGGTGAGTACTCTGTCAGTCTCTACTCGTATGTCTCATATCATAAAACCATACAGATCTGATCATGTGCAGGCGTCAGCCTGGCATCGGTGAGTCACTTCGTGTGAAACTGGTTTCGCCCTTACCGACTCACACACCGCACTCAGCCATCGGACGTTTGTGTGAAAAATGCGACGGTAAATGGTGAGAACCTCCTCGAATCGTGTTCTGCTCCTTTCGCTGATGCTGCCATAGCCCGGTCTGCGACTCTTACGTTCGCCCTGAGACCCTCGTTCGCATATGCGACGAGTGTAACTTTGGGACCTATGGCGGCAGATGTATCATTTGTGGTTCTCCGGGTACTGCTCACTTAGTGCATTCCTCATACTTGTGCTTGACTAATCCAACTTATTCAGGTATTTCGGACGCGTATTACTGTGCAGAGTGCACAAGACTTGAGAAAGATCGTGATGGGTGTCCGAAGATCGTGAATCTTGGTGCTAGCCGGACGGATTTGTTCTACGAGAGGAGAAGACTTGGTATGTACTTTCGTTTCGCCAGGGCATTCATCGTGTTAAATCTACGGGACAGGATTTAAAAAGAGCTGAGTTTACAGCGCCTCCGGTTTGCCTCAGGTCAATCTTCCCCATATCCCCGATTTCGTACAGGTCCAAAGGAAACGAAATCGGTATTATTACACTGACACTAATCCAAGCAAGTCCGGCCAATGTCGTGTTGAGGATATATGTTCTTGTCGTGTCGAACCTTTCTACCAGTATACAGGGAAGGGAATAATAGGCGCAGGGTTTTCCAAGTTCGCAAAATGTCTGCTGTAGATGTTAGTAAATTTTCTCTCTGTAAGCAGCTTGAATCTCACCGGAATTGCGGTATATCAACCTAGTGAGAACGCGATCGTCAGTAAAAGTTTCAGTGTAAAGAACATGC